>VNKB01014568.1:0-14384 GCA_008042735.1 Drosophila leontia
TTCTTCCGACCAGATAATACGTTTCCAGTCTTCTGTTGTCCAGTTCTTGTGTTCCTTAGCGAATTTTACCTGAGCCTTAACCTTTTTCTCGGATAAAGCGGGTTAGTTTTATTTCATTGCTGGCTCGTAACCAATCCTACCTAGCGCTCTTCTAGCTATCCATCATCTTACGCCTTTACTTATTTCCGTATAAGCTTATTTTGGCGTTAAAAGTCTATTTTTTCTTATTTTAGACATCATAAGTCGAGCGTCAGCATCTGTTAGAAGGCGACGGTGACCATTCAACTTCCTTTAAGGACAAACATTGTGTCTTTTCTGCCACATATTTATTAATTTTTAGCTTCTCATCAATAGTGGGTGTCGAACACCCACTTTTAGTCAGGGAAACAATAATATTTTTTTTATCATAAGACAGCTTCTTAATTTTTCAAGAAATCGTTACCGACTAGGTTACAAATGCAACAAACAACTATAAACTTGGGGAAAAGAGTGATTTTCTGAATTCTGACAAATAATAATAAATGCAAAAGGCATTTAACAATAAATCTGCAGGTCAATTGCTGATAAAATAAGTAAGAACAGCAAAAATATGAACGAATACCGGATGGTGCAAAACTGAGTACATGCCGCTTGTTTTTGTTTTTTAATTATAATAATTTAATTTCTTCATCTAAAATTTTGCTACGTATGCCTAACAAATAAACAAGGTGTTCAATAAAAAAAAAGTTTTTGCCATTTACTTTATTCGTTTAATTTTTATGTGCGCTCAAACATGAAAACGTTGATCGTGGAATCATTTTTGCTCCCCACTGTATGTTTACCTTAAGTCACACACAAAAAAATGTAGGATAAGTGTAATTTTAGGATTTAAAATTATTTAAAATTTTATATTCCATTATTACATTTGCTAGAATGATTACAAGATTTCGGTTGTTTCTTTGCAATATTAAATTAAACTAATATTATAGAATTTAATACAATTTTTTAATAAACTTTACAAATATTCAAAAAGTTTTAGCTAAAAAAAATATAGTAATAAAAAAGCTATTTATTGGACTATTAATTTTTTAATTATATTCGGTTTTTCTCAGTTTTAAAACAAGGCAACTCAGCAAAAAAGCTAAATATAAGGAAAACAACAAAAGATCTAAGCGTGGCAACCGCGAAAACCGCGAACCGGCATCGAGTCCCCTTAACCCACAACAAAACCTCCCTCTTAACCCTCTGTATACACTTTTTGCCGGCACTGTATAAGGCACACATTGTGGCAGTTATGGAGCTGGCACAGAAACAAAAAAGTTAAAAGGAAGTTTGTTGACTAATTAGGATAGAGATAACATATTATATTTGTAATGTAATGTTTTTACTTTAATATTAAATTTAAAACTGATAAAAACTAGCACAGAAAAGCTTTCCAAATTGAAATTAATTGAATTTTGTAATATTTTAATTTTTTCTTATCATCCTTATTCCCCAATGCCCATTAATAATCCATTGGGAATTGACTTATTAAAAAGTGAATTATGTTCGGTTTTGCTATCCCGTAGGGTGCTATATAAATACATATAACATATTTCGTTTCAATGGGGAAATCTAGACTTCCTGTTCAACGTGTCTCAAGGGATTTGGATTTATAAACATTGGACGCAGAAATAGGCAAATTTTGGAGCTATCAAAACGAATAGCAAAGGAAGTGGAGTGGCATGAATATTATGGCTGAGAGAGAACGCACGAAGGAACGAACGAACCAAATTGGAGGCAATGAATGATGACATCAGCAGGCCTTGTTTTTGGTTTTTTTTTTTTTCAGCCAGCGTGTGTTTTGTTTGTTTGTGGAACAGAAAAAGAAAAAACTGTATATTTCCTGGCTTACTATTGATTTTTTCTCTCGTTTTTCGGCTTGCCGGCGAAACGGGGGAAAATAAGTAAAAATAAAGGATTTCGGCCTGTGCGACATGCAACATCAAAAATGACATCATAAAAGGATTTTTTTGTGGCCAACAAAATTGGATTAAAAATCGCACAAAGAGCGGCAAAGTGGCCAGAAAAGTAACAAAGAGAAGAGAGAAAATGACGCAATCGCCAGCTGTTAAAGAGATGAACAAAAAAAAAAAGACTACAAAATGTGATCCAAAAATCCACATGGTAAAGCTTCCAAAAAGATACAGACCACGATGATATCAATATACATAAGCACACGCACACGCATAAATTTATAGGTATATATTTACCCAATTGGAATACACAAATATCTGCTCTGTCTGCGTTGCGTATTTTTAATTCTTCGAGTTTTTGGGCGTTCCATTTTAATTATAACAAATGTAGGCAATTGCAAGCCAAACCAAGAGCCGAAAGAATGAAATAACAACATACATAAATCTCTTAGATTGCGAGCGAGATAGAGAGAGAGAAAAGGGGTCAAAAGATATCGATGATATCATAATATTCCGGCAGCAGCCATCAAAAACGACAAACGCCTTGGATGGAAATATGTATGGTACAGAGGTTGACAGTCAGAAATATGAATCAAGAATTGATATCAGCAAATTATAAAAGCCCCGAGAAAAAATTTGATAAACGAAAGTTTCAAGAACAATTTAATTACACAGGGGGGAATCACTCAAGATCAATGTCAATCGTCACAAAAAGGGGGTATTTCGGGCATAACGAATTTTACGATAAGAAATATATATTTAAAATATTATAAAAAATATACAAATTTACAGACTGACACAGTCTAAAATAAGAGATTATTGCATTAAGTATTTTTGTGGTTTTGAGGTTCTTTTGCTTTATCTTAAACTCTCAGTTTTAAAGCAAAAATGGGACTTTATAAAACTTGATATATCAATTTCGCGAACATTAATGTTTCTACACCTCTATTAGAGATCGCACATCTGGTAAGCATTCCCAGTTATGTTATCGAACACAAAATGCAAGTCTTATTTAATAGCTTTCCCACACATAGAGAGACATAGAAAGAGAGAGAATGGCTTGTGAAGTGACAATAACTAATAGGTGAAGCATGACCAAAAAAGTGACTCTTCCATCAGCTTTTGCCCCTGAGTGTGATTCTCCGTTTCATTCTCTCCTCAATTAATGAACTGCTTTAATTATGCTTGACGGTACCCCTCATTCGTCACCTAAATTAGAGAAGATACTATAGGGGTTGGCCTGGCTTCCCCATCGATAAAACCTCAATGTTCAATGCGATCATTCAAGTTCTTAGCTTATCGCACATTCAATTGAAGGCTGTCTCAATGAAAACGATCCCCATTTATGGGGGTCATCCTCATGCTGCTGCTACTGCAAAGGAAATGAGTTACTCTAGGCTTGATAATTTTGCAATAATATTTAAACGTGAAGCAATATATAAAGACACCTGTACAGAAAATCTTAAAAATATATGTATATTTTAAGGCATCCGTATCAAGCTCAAAGAAATATTCATTAAATATGTTAATAATTAGACTGTGACATCATCACAGTCATTATAAGGTTGCAACCTTTGCGTAAACACTGCGATTGCATTATCAGTGCAACTTTGCTTTGTTTAATATATTCAAATGGGCTTTTTTAAATTCGTTTTTATACTTTGCTTTGATATTAGTTGCTTTTGTTTGTAGAGATATTTTCCGCAAGCAGATAATGTTTATTCGTATGCAGAAATCGCGTACTCGTAAGAATATAAGAATAATCTCATAAATATGTGATGTTATAATTTCCAACTATGTAGTTCTAAAGCTACGTATGGGCTAGATAAAAGTTTTAAATTTTTAAATAGTATTTAGCTTTGAAACGGCTTTATATCTTTGTCAATACTTTTCAATGTTTGTATTTGGAACCTAAATGTTAATGTTATATTTTTTAGGATATAAGAAGCATAACAATTAGGACTTTCCATATGTTACTTTATTTTCCAAGTCACTTATAAAGTGCTTTGTCGCTTTATCTTAATAATTAAGCAACAATCTGGGCTTTCGTTTAAGTTATGCTACTTTCGTAGCCGCCCCACTCCCCTTATTTTCCACCCCCTTTCTGGGCCAGCAACAAACGGCATTCATTAACAAACTGGCAGGCTAATTTTTTGTATTGCTGCCGCTGCTTCTCTTACTGTTGTAGCTGTTGTTATTTATTTATTTATTTTTTTTTTGTTTTTGGGTCGACTGGGCGGAGGCATCGTCGTCGCAGTCGACGTTGTTGCTGGGCCGTAACGGGTGCTTGTATTAACAATATGATGACGTAGGCGCTGTGATGACCGCATGGTCAATATATAAACAACCACACGAACAGCAGAGAAACTACAGTTCAGCTTAGGTAAGACGAACAATTGGAGGAAAGCTCGTTTGCCATTGGAAGGTTGGCAATATATGGCCATATTTTCAAGGATTTGTAAACCAAGATCATCTGATTCGGCTTCAGATACTTGTTTTATCTTTCGGTTTTTAATGTATCCCTTGATTTCCTTAAAGATATTATAGTTTGATCAGAGATCCCTATGGACGACGGTCTACGTAGAGACGATGAGCATCCAGAAAATGGGGCGCAGGGAAACTACTTGTATATCTTTCACAATAATCTGATAAGAACCGTTTATATATTGATGGAAAGGTATTGTTAAGGTCTTTAAAACTGCATCCTAAGATAAATATGATAAAGTGCGAGGTATAAAGCCAAGAAAACGATCAAACTGTTAATATTAATATTATTGGAATGGAAAAAATACAATTCTCCACTTTTATAGAATTCTGCAAGACAAAGAGTGATCCAAATAATAAGTGAACAAATCAAACAAAATAGTGTTTTATTGAATTCTCAAGGAGAGACTAAGACAACACCCAATTTAAATATTTATATATTTATTTTTTATTTGAATATTTTCCAGTGGGCTAAGGGAAATCGCATTGAATAATTTTAGTTCATCCATTTTAATGTATGTTGAAAAATTTATAGAGCTCGCGGGAAAGGTGAGGGAGCAAGAGATGCAGAGAAGAGAGGAGAATTAAAGCTGATCTCTTGAATCTGCCCCACCTTAGTGAGCACACACTCGCACCCGACACACATACACACAATGATACAACAGTAATTCGCGCTCATTGTCTGATGCCGCTCTTCCTCTTCTGCCAGCTAGAAAACCTGTTTTCAAGCCACTACAAAATTGTGTGTGTGACTTCAAATAACGCTAAAAATGCCTAATTTTACAACTATATGTCTTACAGAATCTGTTTCATTTAATAAACTTACCTTTAAATGTTACTGTAACGGTGCTGGCGAAGCAATAACAAGCCAGATTCTGGCAAAAAGCGCTCAAAAACCCAAAACTCAGGTAAAAGAGAGAGCCGCGATGCGACACAGAGAGTGAGAGAGAGGGGGAGAGAAAACTCGATTACGAAGTTTTGGCTTCGTGGTAAATACACACGCACACACACAGACACGCACTCATACACACATGAACAACAACAAAAAAGTGGCTTTAATTTGGATTTGAGTTTTTGAGCGCTCTTTCGGTCCTATTGGTTGTGCAGTTAATTTCAATTTTGTTGCCTGCCGCTTCTGTTTTTTATATATTTTATTTCGTCGGCGTCCTATGCTTCGCTCTTTCCCTTCTGTTGTCATCGAGAGATTCGCACTCTAAGCCATTTTGCCAGTTTTCAGTGCAATTCAACAATTAACTTCGGCCGCATTCAATGCAAATGCAAACAAAATGAACAAAAAAAAAAAAAAAAAAAAACGACAACGCTATCGAAAGTAATGCAATTTGTTTTGTTTTTCTTTTTTATTTCTATTATTCTTATTTATGTCTGTGTGACAGCTGCCAATTTGAAACACACACCCGAACGCACGCAAATAGCCACTAGAAAAAAATAGCGACAGCCAAGTAAATAACGGAGTAAATAAGACAATTTTCAACACGACGCTGTTCAGCTCTTGTATTTTTGTTAACTTTTAATTCTGATTCTCCACCCGGCTCACTAACACACACAGCGACGAGCGGGCGTCGGAACGCGCGGTGTCAAAAAAAGAGGATATACCAACACGGAGAACAACCAGCGCGGGTGAAAAAAATTTACGAATAACGAATAAATAAAGGAGAAGCAGAAGAAGCATAGAGCGATAGCGCTATCGATACCACCGATACTTGGGCTATTTCGATTTTCGATTTTTGGCACTATCGCGATACATCGCCACAAATTGATTGTCATAAAACCAAATTAACTATGGTAATTAGGTAATACATATAAGAAAACTCGATAGCATCCATATTTTATTTGTAAAATAATTAAAACAAAATAAAAAACAAAAATAAAAAACATTAATTAAAATATCGATATATCGATAGCACTTTGGAGACAGAATAAAGTGACCAGCTCTCGCGGTGCACTTTTCGCGCGAATTTCGTTCATGCAAATTTAAGTTTTTTAAATAAATCTTAATTCGCACGCGGCATGCCTCCGAAACGCACTAAAAGAGCAGCTGTAAGTAAAGAGTGATTGATCTTCTACTGGCTTTTATTATATTTGAAGACTTGTAGGCGCCAGCAGCTCAGGATGCTCCAGCTGAAGAGGTGGATCCCTCGCAACCGGCTCTGTTCGTGGAGCACTGCAAATCCTGACGCGTCTTTCGTCGCCGGGCGGAGGAGCTGCATGCCGCTCTCCAGGAGAGAGGGCTCCGGCAGCTCCAGCTCCGGCTGAACGCAACCGGAGCTCCGCGCCGCGGTGCCTTCGAAGTGAGTCTGATTGGGGCTAGGAATGGGAAGGAGGAAGAGAAGCCGGTGCTTCTTTGGTCTGGTCTAAAGCGAGGGCCACCGCGTGCTCTCAAGTTTCCCAACGCCGATGATGTGTACACAAAGATTGTGGGGATTCTGGGCGGAGAGCAGTCCAAGGAGCCGTCGGAAGGAGCACCTGTGGCCGAACTTACGGAGAAAAAGGTAGGGTAAATGGCAAAATAAATTCAAGATAAGTAAAACCCCCCTTCAAGGAGACGGAAAACAAGGAAGCTACAGGCGAATCGCAAAATAATCCAGACGATAACGAGGACGGGCTTGAGGAGCAGCCACAGCCTCAAGGCAGCCAGAAACGCAAGCGTACCGCCAGAGCCCCGGAGAAGTCCGCCAAGCGCGCAAAAAAGTAATTGTTATTTCAGATAAGGAATAAACTCGCCAGCAATAGAGCCCCATGATCGATGATCGGCAAATCCCCACTGGGAACTGATCGTTGTGAAACCCATTTTTTGCCTTTGCTGGCTGGGTTATCCTTTTGCGAAAAACAAACACATTTACACACCAATTGTTATTACAAAATATATTAAAACGTCTTAGAAACCTATTTCCGTTTTGTTTTCTAGTAAATTTGCATTTTTTTCTAATTTTTTTTTTTTTTTTGTCTATTTTGCTTTTATTAAAATTTTGTGGACTTTGATTTCACGAAATGTACACAATTTTTGCTTTGATCTTGGTTTTATTAGTAGCTTTTCGCTCTCTTTTTTTCATTTTGGTTGTTAAAATTTGTTTGTTTTTTTTTCAGCTCAGCTTAACTTACGAATTATTACGATCCTAGAGAAAAAATTTTGGTTTTACGAAAGTGTTTTGTTAGCTTCTTCTATATGCTAGAGATACCCTACCACGCACTTGCCTAAATTAGATTACAATTTGTTGAATTGTTTCGATTGTTTTAAACTAAAATTTGGATACACATATAATCATACAAAATAATATAATTGAATAAAGGGGGAGGGGGACCTCTTGTATATATATATATATTTTGTTTTTCTTGCGCAGCGTCAGACAGAAACCGAGAGATTGCGATTAGGTGGAATGCCAGAGCCCGTAAGAGGGTCCTGGCTCTTAAGTAGAGTCGCTAATATAATGCATATAAATATGTTTATATATATGTATATATATATATGCCTGTGCACTCATATATATATATAATATAATTGTTATGTTATGTCCAACGGTAGCTTTTCTAAAGTGAACTTTTCCATAGGGTTTTTGAGATTTTAAATATAATCTTTTGTGATAAATTGGGATTATTTCTTGGTTTTCATAAAAAATATTGAAAAAATCGTCATTTCTTGTTCAAAATCAAATTATACAATTTTAAACGGAATTTCTATATATAAAATCTTGAAATCTCCAAATAAATATGAAAAAGTTAAAATAAAAATAAAAAAAATATATTTATATAAAAAAGTTCACTTTAGAAAATTTTACGTTCATCTTATATGGTTAAAAAAAAAACAACAATCAATTGGCTATGGGTGCGTAAAGTTAAGAGTGACAAAAACATGGAAAATGTGCATGGGCCAAGGCCAAAGACCTTACAATAACAAGATGAGTAACGCCATACACTTTTGTTGCACTTTAATTTTTCGGAATGGCCTTCTGGAAATGTATGGGCATTATGCATCTTGTTATTAGAAGGTCTTTGCTAAGGCCTAGTCCTGTTTCTGCGCCTCTGGTCCACAATTGTATATAATTTTCACATTTTTCACTTTGTTTTTTAAAGGAGAGAAGGGTCGTAAGGCCAACAGTAATCAACTAAAGCTTAGAAACTAGCTTTAAATTAGACGCGAAACGTACAGAGGCGAGAAAACAATGCGAAAACAAAGGTTTTTTTTGGGGTCCAATTAGGTTGCTGTTCGCCCGAGCGGTTACAGATACTTCCGATAGTTGCGCAGATGGGCGTTCGCGTCTTCGACCACGCCCACCGCTGCTGCGGCGCTTTCGAAGGATGGCGGCTCAATGACCATGCCGGGACTCGGCGGATCACCGCCGGCAGCTCCTTTGGCTCGTCGCCTGCCTCGTGTTCCCGCACCCCGAGATCGCCGGCTGCTGGCCGAAGATCCGGCGGTTCCTCCGCCTGCTGCTCCACCAGCTCCTACTCCTCCCACGCCTGCTGATCCCGAACTTCCTGCCCCTGCGCCGGGGCCCAAGCCGCTGCTGAGGATGCCGCCACCACCGCCAGTGAGCGAAGCTCCATTGCTGCCCGGCACACTCTCGCCGGACTCGATGGCCTCAAGCGAGGCGTCCAGCGCCGCATCTGTCGTTGTGATGCGCGACCTGGCCGCGGCACTGCGTCTGCGTGAGCTGGAACCACCACCTCCGCCGCCGCCACCGCCAGCACCACCACCACCGCCGCCGCCACCGCCGCCAGAGTCGCCTCCACGCTTGCCCGGCCGCTTTTTGCGCCGCTTCTTGTTGCCGTACCGCGGATCGTAGTCATATTCATCATCCGCCGGCGACTTGGGCTCCTCCAGAGAGTCCACATCATTCATGTCCATGTCATCGTAAAACCACTCCTTGGGCAGATGCTCCTCCTTGACGGTCTGCTGCTGCTGTTGTTGTTGCTGATGATGCTGTTGCTGCTGGCTGTCTTTGCTATCGGAGGTATCACCGCCGGCGGCGCCCAGTGAGCTGGACTCCTCCAGGCTAAAGGCCCCATTGAAGTCGTGGGCAGTGTCGCTATGCAGCGAACCGAGAACCGCCGGCGCTGCTCCGCCGCCGGTTAGCATGTTGAGCGTCAGCGATGAGCTCATACCCAGGCTGTTGCTATTGGGCATGGATACTCCGCTGGAGCTGGTCAGGTTGCTCAGGCCTAGGTTGACGCCGCTGGCCACCAGAGCCTCGTGCTCCTTGCGCAGCGCCTGAAATGGTCGTTCGGGGAAGCGACTATCGAAGTTATGAAAAATACATAAAATAGGATTATTATGTGGTTATAAATACAATAACAAGGAAGGAAACTAACTATGTTAGCTATAAAAATATATATACGATATGATATCAGTAACCTAAAAAGTACTTTGTGCTCTGAACATATAGATTTGCATCCGGTTGAGTGGGAATTTTTGGATAAGTGATTGTAAATTTAACTTGGAATTTGGTTAACTCCTTAAACATACGGACTTTGAATCCAGCAGAGCTATCTTTTCCAATATTCCAATATTCAATATTCACGACCTTTTGGCCTGGGAATTTCATGAAACCAACCATATTTATACCCTATTTAAACATATCATGGAAGCCGTCTTCTGTTTATTCTAACAGTTTCAAGCTCAATTCCAGGTAATGACTGGTTGTAAGCATTTGGAAAAGCCTTAAACACTCAGTAAGAACATCTTTAAAGCGACGTAGAGGAACCTCGTCGAATCCCCGCTCACCTGTACATCTTGCTCAAGTACTGGCGGCGACTCTTGCGCCATCGGGCCGCCGGATACGTGTAGATCTGACCTTGACGGAAGCCGGGCATCCGCTGACGCTTGTCCAGAAACAGCTGCGAGTGGCTCTGCGCTACGCCCGTCTGCGGATCGAGAAAGGGTAGACGCAGCCGCCGCTCGATGCACAGGCGGGTGTTGAAGTTGGCGCTGTACTCGATCGTCTCCCGGTAGCTGACGTCCTTCAGGAAGCTCTCGATCTTGGCCAGGTTCGGCATGGAGACGATCTGGATGTTGACGGCCGACGACATGGTGGTGAATTCTGTTGGTGGTCCTACTGCTGCTGCTGCTGCTGCAAGTGGCTGCTAACCTCGGCCGGCGCGCTAGTCCATCCCGCAGAGCGCGGCGACTTCCTCCTGCTCCCCGTCCGCGGATCGGATCACTCGCTTTCCGAGTTTATTATTTTTTTTCAGTGTGTCCGCCTCTCGGATTTCTTATCTCTCTTTTCGCTCCCTGTTTTTTTTTCTTTCCTCTTGCTCCGCTTTTTCTTCACACACTCTCGCACACACGCACACACACGGTTCTCGCTGGCAAGGTGGGGGCGTGGCGGTAGCTGCGCCAGCGGCTGAGGGCGTGGCGGGGGCGGAATGGAGGCGGCAGCGCGATCTCCTGCCGGAATTTCCAATTGTTTAATTGCCAATTGTTTAATGTTAACGTCGATTGCGCTGCGTTTCCAGTGTGACCGCGTCGATGGCGATCAATAATACCTTCAAAACCATAGAAAAATACCAAGATAATATATTTTTAGTGTGATTCAAAATATACCAAAAAGAACTAAGCCATTGTGGCAGCGCTGTCAATTAGTTTTTCCAAGAGTGTGGCAGCCTTACCGAATTTGAATGTGTGGATTTTCGAAATTAGTTCCAGTAGACAAATTTACTATTTTTTGTATGGCTTTATCTACAAATCCATTGCTTGGTATGTTTTTATTTATCAAAAACTTACAAATATCGAGAAAAATGTAAAATTGAGAAACTTTATTATTAGTTTAAAACGTCCCAAAACAACACACCATATCAACACACATTTAGAGCTATATTAAGTAAAAAAAGCAAAGCAAACAAGATGTATGGGATTGCCTTTAAAGTGCAGTTTAATTTATTTTTTTAAATTTATATAGTATTATTTACAGCACTAGTTTTTAAAATATCAGCGAGTTTCATGGCTATCAGCTTTTAGGTTCGGTTCCGCCAATCGTTATCGGTGGCTGTCGAATAGGCGGGCCCGTTGAGTTTGTAAAATAACGTGTTTTTGTTTTAACAAGCGCTTAAATTCGACTGATAAACAGGCAATTGAAAAGTTCCAAGATTAATTCTGGTCACCGACTAGTCGACTAGCATTCTTCTTCTTTTTTCCTTCTTATCGCCGTTAAAAGTTTCTTGGCCAACAATGGATATTATTTTTGCATCATCCGCTGAGATAGGGAATGCCCCTTCTCGTGCTTGCCGCTGCTCTTAAACGTAAAGTTAAGTAGAGTTAAGTAAAGTGGGCCAGGAGCGGGCGCCATGGTGGTGCGTTAAGTAAAGTTAAGTACGATAATCTCAAGTTTGCAATTGCACTGGCAATTTGTTTGTTATCTCCGCCTCCACCGTCGCCTTCGTCCTTCTCCTACGCCCTATTCGGGCTCTTGCGGAAAACATTTTCCCCGAGTATGAGCTATTTGCATAAGCGCATTGGGGAAAAGTTCAAAAGAAGTTGGCCATAAATGTAATCATAATAAAAAATATAAAAAAATATATTTTTAGAATTTATTCATACACACATTTCGACTAAATATACAGGTGTATTCCGAAAAGTACTTTAAAATAACTAGAAATATGGGAAGTTGTGATAATTGAGCAAACTAGGTTAATTTTCTTCAAGTGCAGATAGATCGCTTGGTGGTAGGTCCTAGGGATAGTCCGATATGAGTGCAAATTGCGATGGCTTCCATTTGGCATGCACTCATTTGGGTTATCTGCTCGGCCACTTAATAAACTTAATGACTCTCGAAGCCTTTGGCTGCGCGCAAGATTTTGCAGCTCGGTAAATGGCCTAAAAGAGCTCCGCTTTTGCCAGTTCCCCTGATGGAGGCAGTGGTCGCTTTGCCACTTGCCATGTCCTCCGCCTGCTCCTGCTCCTCCGCTCCGGCCGCGTTCCTTTGACAGCGGCGTTGTCCTTGGCAGCCGTCGTCCTGAAATGAAATGAATGAAATCGCGAAATACACGCGTAAGCGCTTCAAAGGTTTTGGATCAACTGCATCAAAGTTATAATTACTTGAGGCTACATTCAAAAGCTAACATGTTCGGTTGACTGACTCACCGGGGTCACACTGCCCTAAAAAATAAGGAAAAAATTGGGGTTGGAAGAGTATATTTAATAATAATAATACCAAATTAATAAAAAAATAATAATATTAAATGATATATAAATAAATGATAATATAAATCAAAATATAAACTGAAATGAAAGTTATGATTGTAGTTAAATTTCATATATAATAAATTTAAATATATTAAATGGTATAATATTTTCGATAAATAATAATTAATAAATTCGATATAATGTTGAGTGTAATGTTATATATCATGTCTGACTTTCTCCTAAATTTCTAATGATTCCTTGTGTGAAAAGGAACCTATTAGCAGACCAAGTACGATCAGCTGCAAAGTATTTACAAACAACCTCTCACTTTGTCTACTAACAAAAAGAATTAGGTGTTAAATCTGTTAGTAGTTTTGGTTTAAAACCAATATATATTTAAAGCAATGATATATATTTTGCAAACAAATATTCATCTGCTTGTAGTTGGCACTTGGTTTTATTTTCCGTGCATTATACGCACAGAGGACGTGCCTCTGTATGCAAGGATAATCAGATTAACCGCTGACCATTCCGGCTTCTTTTCTTCCGCCTCTGCTCCTTTTCCCAGAAACTCGCTTTTGCTGCCCCTTCCGTTCTCATTTGGCTATGGAGGCTGCTTCTGCTACTGCTTCTCCTCCTGCTGCTGCTACTGCTCCTACTCCTACTCCTGCTCCTACTCTTGCTACTGCTCCTGTCCCATGTATTAATAAAGGGTCCTCGCTACAAGTTTCACTTTGCGGATTATTTTGATTTGGTGCATGTGCCGCCGTTTCTGTGTGGGTGTCTCGTGCTGCTCCCAGGAATCGTGCTTTCGGAGCATTCGTTTTTCATGTCCCGCAGCCCCCGTAGAACTGTGCGAAATTATTGTGGTATGAGGGACGAATGTAAAATATTTTATTGCCCTGTTGTTCGCCGAGATTGAGGTGGTGGTGGCGGCCTCGAAGGAGCAGAGGGAGCAGCAGCAGGCCACCAGTTGACGCCTCAAAAGAGGTACAGTGGGTGTGGGAACAAAGGGAATTAATTTTAATTTTCATAAAATACAAATGGTTTGATTTTAAAATATAAATCAAGTTAATAATATATCATTAAAGGCTCTTTGAGTTTTCAGATGCTTACTTTCATTTTATTAACATTATTTCCAATGGAATGAGATTGGTATTGGCATATTCCCATACTTTATATAATATAGTGTTCATAGCCAAGTCGATCTAGCCAAGTCCGTCTGCGATCGAAGCTATATGAATTCAAGGCGCTGTACTTCTTTAGTTTACTTGAAATTTACATAGAAATACACAAGAGACTTTCCCTTAATAAAAATTCTATTAAGGCCGTCGCCTTGTATTTAAGATGACTGATTACTTTCAATTACTTTCAAAATGAATGCTCAATTTTGATTGATAAATATCGCCTGCCGGCCACTGTGCGTCGGACAGGAGATTGGAGATGGCGCATCGCATCGGTTGTGAGGACTAACCACTTGCATGTAGTTTGTTGTGGCTTACCACTGGCGGAGCGGAAGGGGGTTCATCTCGTCACAGGTTCATCTCGGATCTCAGATTCGGCTACAGGTTCCAGGCACATGTTGTGCAACTTGTACGAATGCCGCAACATTTTATTATGGTTAAGCATGCATTCATTACGTCGCCGTCCAGTACGTGCTCCAAAAATAGTAATACTAATTTAATTAAATGTGGGATACTGGCACAAAGCACAAATACTAATTTCACTTAATTACTTATTCTTTAGTTCAAAATATGGCATTTTATTGTAATGAAAAAGGCAACTGACAATGCTAATTTAATTAAATAAATTTATTAAGAGACAAAACA
>VNKB01014580.1:0-11277 GCA_008042735.1 Drosophila leontia
TGACCACCGAACCAACATCAGAGAGTACAACTGAAGAGAACGCGTCCAGCTCCGCCAACCCACCAACGGATGTTCCATGCACCACTGTCACACCTCCAGAAAATTCTACTAAGATTCCAGAAAGTCCATCTACCTCAGAACCATCACAAGATACCACAGAAAGAGATGGTGGCTCTGGAAATGCTGGCTCTGAAAACGGTAACCCTGGAGCCGCGACTTCAACTGAACCATCACAGCAAAGTTCTACAGAACCCACAATCGATGGTACCACAGAAGAGAATGTGAGCGGTTCCTCTAACCCACCAACGGATGTACCTTGCACTACTCTGCTACCTCCAGAAAATTCAACTGAAATTCCAGAAGTTCCATCTACCTCAGAATCATCACAAGATACCACAGAAAGAGATGGTGGCTCTGGAAATGCTGGCTCTGAAAATGGTCCAGGAACTTCAACTACAGAACCCACATCACAAGGAACCACTGAAGAGAATATAGCCAGTTCTGAAGTTCCAATCACTAATCCGTGTAACACTGTTGCACCGCAAAATCCCTCAAATTCAAGACCATCAAGGAAGCTTCAGAAGGAATCCGAGAAGACGAAGGATAACTCTAATGTAGAACGCACAGTTTGTAGTAACTTGCCAAATGGAATTTTTCTCAGGGATCCAAAATCTTGCAGCAAATATTATATTTGTTTGAATGGTAAACCCATTCCCGGCAAATGTCCCAGCAATCTCAGCTTTGACATTAAGAGAAAAGTCTGCAATTTTCCCAATTTAGTGGATTGTTCTGTTAATGAATTACCAGAGGTACCTGTTTCGACAGAAAATCCATCCACTGCAGGAACATCCAGTACGGCATCTATTTCAGCTCCAGCTTCCACAGAAGGATTACCATCTACTACCCAAGCACCACCATCAGTTGGTTTAAAAAAGAAGGTAATATCTGCCTTAGTGTCACCGGAATCAGTTGATTTATCAGCGAACACAAAAGATAACTCCACTGACCATCAAAAAGAACCTACAGATTGTAGTGACCTGCCGAATGGAGTTTTTCTTAGAGACTCAAAATCTTGCAACAAATTTTACATTTGTCTGAACGGTAAGCCCATTTCCGGCCAATGTCCCCGTAATCTCAACTTTGACATTAGAAGAAAGGTGTGCAATTTCCCGAGTTTAGTGGATTGCTCTGTCAATGAAAGTCCAGAGGTTAAGAGACCACCTAAAGATCTCACAGATGGTTCGGTTCCTGAATGTAAATCGCAACGAAATGGAGCCTATATCCGTGACCCAAAGTCCTGTAGCAAGTTTTATGTGTGCGCCAATGGTCGTGCGTTATCGCGACAGTGTCCCAGAGGTTTATACTTTGATTTCAAGTTGAAATTCTGCAATTATCCATCACTGGTTCAATGCTTGGCAGAAGAAAGCCCATTGGATAAACCAGAAGCAGTAATGGGAAGCATCCGGAATACCCTCATTCCTAAGTGTGGAAAATCGGAAGAGGGCAGGACTTTTGGTGACGTTAAACGGCATAATAAATATTATGTTTGTCTTAAGGGAATGGCTGTTTTGCACTATTGCAGTCCAGGACAATGGTTCGATCATCAAAGCGAGAAATGCACCGATCAGCGTCTGGCCAAGATGACTTAAATGAAGGAAGTGCATCTAACTAAAGTCTAAACTTTTATCTAGGATTAACAATGGTGAAAGGGTATTATTATTGGGTAACAGGTTAAATATAAATGCTATAAATATTCATTTATTAAGTGGTTACTGTTTTAAAAAATATCTTATATACATATCTTAGCATTCTTATATACGAATTAAAAAACGAATAAATAAAAAAACTTGTACATATGTATTTAATAAATTTAATTTGGTTACCAATATAACGAAGTAAATTCTAATATATTCATTCCCCTTTACAGCTACAAAAAACATTTGAACCTTCACTAAATGGGCTTTGAAAAATTCCATAAAATTCCTTTTGAAAGTCAGCTAAACTGTTAAAAGTCAAGCCGCCTGTCTCTTATAATTCAAGCTCGCTATCTTGGTCCGTTTTCGCGTGGCAAAGTCCAGACGAACGCTAATTTCTTTGTGCCGCGGAAGTGACGGCCAGCCACAAAGTTATCCCATTTAAATTTAATTACGAGATAAACGCATGTTCCTGATGTTTCTTAGGCTCGACTGCGTCCGCTAGTACTTAGAGAGCGTGCTAGCTCCGGTTACCTTAAAGCCAACTCCCGACGTCTCCGGCTATAATTAAATTGTCCAAGAATCAAGAGGTGGAGCCTTGTGGGCGGCCGTGGCAGACTGACAGGCACTTTGCGTCACTGTCGTGCGGCGACAAATTACAGGACACGGCACCGTTTGCGCGCCAACTCATCGATAGTGGGACTGGGGTTGGTGCCCAGCTCGAAATCGATTTGATTCCAAGGCAAGTCCAGACGCCAGACGCACCAGTCTCATGTTACACTTGCCATCTGATAAGAGCTAGCGACGTCCTCCTTCTCAGTAATCGTTTAAAAAGCTGAAATCCTGGATATATAAGAATTTCTTGCTGATAGATATTCCAGCAAGGGGTGACTTAGTAATACATAATATAATATATATATTAATATAAGGTATAGGTCTAGTTTGTTCATAATTAATACAAGTTCAACACCTTTCCTTGCTACTTTTAAAAGCATTATCCTTAGCCTAGATGTGCCTACTTGGGCGCCAAAAATCAGTACAGTGAACTCTGCCTTAAACTACACAAACCCAACTAGGGGGTTAGAGAGAGAGAAAGCGAGGGTTTGGGTAGATTCTCACGAAATGCTAAAAGAGAGTAAGAGAGAAGGTCTTAGGGGTGGTTGATTTTAGGTGGCAGGTTTTTTTTTGCTACCACCAAAGGCGCCGGCTTCAGTTCGCCTTCAACTTCGCTCCGTTCCGGTAGCCGCAATGAATCAGCTTAAATAAATTTTGTGATTTAAAGTGCAACAATTAAAATATATATTTTTATTCTAACTAAAAACTAATAAGTAAACCTTCTTGTGTCAGTGATAAATACAATAAAAACTATCTTTTTACCTGGCTGGCATAAGAAACCGAAATCATTTTCCACCCTTTTTGGAGTCTCGGTGGAGCTGTCGTGCCATCTCTCTTCCACACGGCTTGGTAATCGATAAGCTTAACAGCGGGGCTGTCCATTCGTTCGGCACTGTTAAGCTCCTGCCAGCGAGTTGTTTCGAGGTAAATGTTAACGAGACGCCAAAATAATCGCCATTAAAAAAGGACTCGTACTCGTCGCAGTCGCTGTTGAAACGTTGAGTGGGAAGCTTTCGTACGCGCTGTGCCCATACCAAGTGAAATGTCTAAAAGAAAATAATATTTAAATAAAGTACAATGTACATGAATATATGTACTAAATTTTATACACATCAAGAACCTTCAAATTAGCAGACAAACTCATGTCCTCAAAGCATTTTTAAGTGTTTAAAGTTCATTGTGTGAGTAGCCAAAAAACTAAATCAAAGGATTTGCAAAAAGAAAGTCATTCAATTTCGGCCAAGTGATAATTTTGGGAACATTACTGCTGAGGGGCGGCTGCTGGGAATTTAATGAAATTATCCATAAATAACAAAAGCAAAGTGCATAATAAATTCAGTTACAGTGCCATAAAGAATCTACGAACAGCGAGTGAAACTGGAACTGCGAATAGGCACCGCTTTAAAAGGATCAGGAGCAGGAGCAGGAGCAGGAGCGGGAACAGGAGCAAGTGCGTTGGTGGAATCGGGGGTTGCTGCTCCCGTGTATTCCCTGTATGTTCCCGTGCGTTGAGGTCATTTGCACTCATTTGTCGCGGGCCCAAAAAGGGGGTGGATTTTTGCTCGGTCCGGCCACGCCGGCATGTGAGTGAGTGTGCGATATGTGTGTGTGTGTATGTGAGTGTGTGTCTAACGGTTAATCTCATTCATCAGAGAGCCGCCAACGGAGCCGTCAAGTTGAGTTTTACACATTTTACGCCTGCGAGTACTACGGGCGAGTAGTACGCTCTCTCTCTCTCTCTCTCTCTCTCTGTGAGTTTTACTCTCTTTGCTGTGAGAGCAAAAGGATTTGGGTAGCCTGTTAATCCTGTTGTCTCACTTGCTCTCAAAAGGGGGAGTGGTATGGTCGATGGCGAAGGTCCTTTTTGTGTGCATGTGTACACACTATGGCAGGCAGCATGCGAATGTGTGAAAGTAGTGTCACACACACACACACACGCACAGCCCAGGGTCAGGTCAGGAAGTGTGGTAACGGTAGGATTATTCTGTTGCTTTACCACCCCACCTCCCTACCCACCACTTGGCCACCGCATCATCCTTCGCTTCTCAGTTTTGGATTTTCTAATTTCTATTTTTTGTTCGACGAGGTCTTAGCCGAGGCCCCCGGACAGGTGATTTATTTGTGTCCGCACTCCATAAAATCCAGTAGTTCTGGCTGCAAAGCGTAAAGCGTAATCCCCAGCCATCACACGAGAGACCCATTTAAATACAGTTGAACTTGGCTATAAGGAATTGAAATGGGAAAAACATAAATTAAAATTAATGGGAATAAAAGATTTTAGGAGAGTATGTAGAAAAATTTTTCTGATTACAATATTTCACTATTTCTTGATCCAAGTCAGAGGGAATGGTTCCTTTCTAAAGTTTATTTCAATAACTCAAAGTACTCGGAAAATAAAGATTTCTTTTAGTTAAGATTTGTTGAATTTGAAATTTCAGCTTTTTATAAAATTAATCTAAAGTATGAGAACTGTCTCTATACGTTTTCTGACGAAGACTATATTTCTATAAGTCTTGCTCTTAATTTTAAATAAAGATTTCAAAGAAATGAAGCCTTTTTTCTAACAAATTATATGTACATTGTATTATAAACATGATAAAGACTGGTTAAATCCTGACTAAACATTTGAATGAGGTTCTTTTTTATACAAGAAATACCATTCCAAATATTTGTTTAAAATCCATTTTCCTTACCCAACTCTCTCTATAATTTTTTGATTTAAAGAACATTTTATTTCATAACAAAAACCAAGTTAAATAACATAAGTTGGCCTGCACATGGGGATAGCGATAACTCGAGTGCTGCTGCGGAGTGGCCAGGGCAGCCAGGCGTATTAATCATTAGCCTGACCTCGACCCTTTCGTGCGTCGGCACCAGCTAGCCAGCCTCCCCAAGCTCCCCCCCCACCATTTTCCCACTCGAGAGGAAAAACAAGTTGATGGGGCTGTCAGCTTATGTGCTGCGCTGGGCACAAATGAGAAAACTGCCAACGGCTAAACATAAAAATAAATAAATAAATTTGATTGCGATTGCGGTTTCTTGTCTGGACTTGGACTTGGAGTTGGGAGTTGGCCCGAGGGCCGTGCTTCCAGCCTCCATTAATCTGTCAGTGGGATTTGGCCAAAAGGCAAATCGAGGACTTTGATTTTCTTTCTTTTTTTTTTTTTGTCGTCGTACTTTGGCTTCCGATTGCTCTTGTCATCATTGTGGCTGGTTTTTGCGTCTTGGGATTGTCTCAGCTGTCACTCGTTAGGGTTTCTTGTCAACACCCGTACGCTTGAGCCACATCCTCAACCCGTAGTCAGAGGCAGTCCACCAGTTTCACGGTTTGTCATCGCAATCGCCATGGCAGCGCAATCTCATGATTTGGCACTTTTGGAGCTTAAGGAAATGGGCATCATGAGTGGGAAAAAGGCGAAGGGTTGGGCTTAACCCTCCATGGATGCTGGTGGTTATTTGCGGAGTATAACGAAGAGGGCCAAGCAATTTGAAGTTTTTGCTTAAAAAATAAAGGATATAAGGGTTACTTATTTAAAGATATTTTGCTTGGAATTCCTACAAATAAGAAATTGGATACAACAGTTTCATTCTCAACTTGAAAATTCCAAGTCTCTTAAAAGCTTTCTCCTTGATTTCTTCTCTTGAAAAATGATATTCCAATCAGCAAACAACATTCTCAAACAAAAAAGGACTTAATGCCGCAGAAAATGACTTCAAAAATACATGCAAACATGTCGCTGGCACAAAAGAGCTAAGCGAAAGCGATGGCCAAAACAATGCCGCCATTTTGGCTTCTTTTCACTCTTGCTTCTGGAATTACTCATACGCCATGGTGCCCCAATGCACTCCCACAGTGACGTGTTTCGACTTCTGTTGTTGTTGTTATTGTTGTTGTTGCACTTGCTTGTTGGCAGCTAGGTTCCGTTTTCAGCAGACAAATAGACATGCCCCATGCAGACGTGAGTCAGACACGGACGGAGACCGGCGGACACGAACACGGACGGACACTGGCGGACAAGGACGGTTGGATGGTGCAAAGTGGATGGCAAACATACGTGCACGGTGGAAAAAATATGTAGCCATCAAGTTTGTCAATTCATCTTTATTTATTTTTGGGTTAAATAAATCTTGGAACTAAGAAGAGTGTCAGGGAGATATTTAACTTGAGAGAAATATTAAAAACATATATTAACATATTTAAAAATATTGAATACAAGTTTTCTTTACAAAAAATTTTCAAGCAGTAAAGAAAACCATTTCAAAGTATTGCAAGTCTTTTATCAAATCTATATGTTATATATTTACCCATGTTTTTTTTCCTGTGCATGCGGGTGGCGAAACAAACAGAAAAAAATATATATACGAAATCCTTTCGCCATCGCTGGCGGGTGCTGGCAAAGTGTTGCAAACATAAAACACTCCGCCGCCATAACGTAATTTCTTTTGTTTATAACGTCCTGCAGTTAATACATTTGCATTGTGTGTGCGAGGTGTCGGTGAATGCTCCCCACACGATTACAGCCAGGACAACAAAGCGAGTCCCTCCCCCACCCTTTTTGGCCATTGTTGCCACTGCTTTTACTGCCCTTACTACCAAGGTTTTTCTTTTCTTTTTTGCTGCCTGCCATATTGACTGAAAGCCAAAGTGGTCGCTTTTTGTGTGCTTTTAACGCGCTGCCAAAAATGGTTGGTTCAGGTGCGAAGAGCGAGCTCAACTTTATGTCATACGTAGTAGTATATAAATATTTATAATGCTTCGGGTTCTGGAAATCATATTCTGGAAAATCAGTAAAAAGCGTATAAGGCAGACCGTTTCGAAGAGATATGTGAAAATGTTTCCTGACCCTCATCAGCTGTCGAGTAATGCCTTTTTGTCAAGGTTTCTATTAGCCATTTTAAAATGTCTATAAAAACCTTAACAAAGGTCAAGTTCAATTTAAAGTTCAATACAAGGTTAGGCAATACACAATTTATATAATTTAATTTGCAACTAATTAATTATAATAGACAGCTTTCAATTTAAATATATTTATTTAATTTTTTTGAATTATTTATTAATGTTTATTAACTGAGAAACTGGGAACTGGATTTAATATAATACCAAATACTGACTGTCTAAGTATTGATTTTATTCTAATTAAAGTTAACCTTTCACAACAAATTATTTGTTTTCTTCTATAGATGTAACTATTGATGTAGATTTTATTTAGTACAACTTCATAGTACATAGAATCTAGCACCACAATCCTGGCTACAAAAGGAACTGCAGCGAGACCATAGAAAAAAAAAAAGAAACCCTCCATATCTATTCGACGAGGATACCCCACAGGGCCATTAATTGTGTGTCGCCTAATTTTTTTTTCTGTTCACTTCTACGTTGTGCTGGCCATTTTGGGCATAGTTTCAGTGGTTGTTTCTGCCGCTGGTACTGTTATTGTTCCCGTGACTGCTCCGTTACTGTTGGCCATGTTTCTATGGAGCGGCCAAAGCCGCCTTTGTTGCGTTGCCAGCCTTCTTTGTGTTGAAAAGCTAGTGCTGGTAATTTATGCGGCTTCCCAGGCACCCCAACCAACCAACCACTATACCCAACAATTCTCCCCGGTATCCTGGCTTTGAGCCTGCATGAATCTAAAATCCCAAAAACAAAAATAAACGTTGGCCAAGTCAAAATTATTCGCTTTGATTTGTATTTTCCGAATTTGTAAATTAGAGGGCAATCAAACCGTAAACTTTTATTTTTGTTTGCTGGAAAAGCGCACGAAATTGGTCGTGTATCCTCTAATGTCCTTTCGAAAGCGATTTTCTCAACTGCCCAGAAAATTGGTTGCCATGGCGACCAGGACAATAACAAAAAAATAACAACCATGGAAATACACAACATGGCCCATCCACATCCCTTCCTTGCACAACATTGTGTGTGTATGGCTATGGTATGTTCATGTTTTGTATACACCTACATTTATGTGCTGATTTTGTGTTCAAGTGTGAATATTAGGTCAGAGACGTGTGTATAGTCTTGTGTGTGTTTTTCCTCAAGAGCAAATCGCTGTAGCTCAACATATCCTCGGGTTCTGTCTGTCTGTGTTTATTAATTGTAGTTTTCCTTTCACAATATTTTGTAGGCTGTCTTTTATTGTGGGAAATGTAGTGGAAAATGTTTATCAAAGATTGGATTAAAGAAAAAATCGTGTTATATATTTTAAAATTAAAATTAAATAATGTAAATATAATAAAAATGTATAATATCTTTATTATGCTTCAATTATTTGATATTACAAACATTGAAAAAATACAAATAATATTTTAAATATCTATAAATATCCTGAAAAAATTCGTAAGATCAATGTAATAAACCTTCTTGAAGCTTTTCTTTAAAAATAAAATGTCTTTATCCCAAGGCTTGGCTTAGAAGTTCTTATATCTTCTTTTATTTTGAAGCTATCTCCCTAAAAAGCTTCAACATCCAGTAAAGATTAATAATCATAATAATAATAATGATAAGACCCACTCTGGGAGCACCTTTTGAGGTGGTTTCACCTGCCCTTTAAAGGTTCAAAATACGCTAAAGCTTATTGTTATTACGGACAACTCACACCGTTGCCCCTGAGGGATAGGAATTTATAAAAAATGAAATTCATCTGAAGGGAGCCCTGGGAGCTTACAAAGCCACCCGTGGGGAGATGATGATGCCAAAAGCAGAAAGAGTGGATCACAAAAGAGGACAAAGTGAAAAGCTATAATCAGATTTAATTAAACACGAAATTGGAACGTTGCCTGAATGTCAGCCCCGGACCGAAGGAATGTGTGTGTGTGACACGGTCACTGGCCAAGTCCTAGTTTTACTTCCAACAACATATCAGTATATATATACATATATAATAGTATAGTATGTAATAGGACTCGCTCCTTGGTTGTATTTAGCCGTGATATATGTGTGTGCTGCATTTTTTCTGCAGGCTGCTTCTGATTTCTCATTATTATTTCGCTTTATGTGGAGCAGCTGGCCACGATTTCTAAGTGTGATAAACTTGCTGCCTCAAAGCCCCATGGCGTTTCTGTTTTTTTTTTCACTCGGCACAGATGGCCAGTGCTTGGAAATCAACGCCAGCTTCAGCTCTAGCTCCTTATTGCCTCCGCCTGGCAGTGCAGTTGATGCTCATTACTTTTTAACACCCCCGCCCCTGTACACACACCCACATCCTTTGGGTATCCATGGGAATCTGCATGGGGCGACAATGTATTCATGGTGTGCGCTGCAATGATAAACCCATCCACACTGCGTATACGTAATATTTCATTTTGCATTTTTAAGGGTCCCCTTTTGCGGGTCTAAATTTATGCATTGATTGCCCCGATTTATCAGAGAAATATGTGCAGTCTTTCAAATATTGATTCTAGTTAGGATTTCAGTTGAAAGCAAGTCTATTATCTTAAGTTTTATCGTGAAGTTTCCCTAAGCAAGCAATCGAAATCTATAAAATTAAACATAAATATTCCCTAAAATTGACTTCATTTATTTTATACATTTTTTCATAAAGCTAACAAATCATGAATCCTTCATAAAATGCCCTGCAAGCTAGAGTTTAATACAAAAAACATTCAGTGCAGCGGAAAATTAATTTCTGCGACCATTATCTGTCATCCGTTGCCGCAAGCTGTTGCCCGAGATTTTTTTCAACCATCAAATACCAGTTTTTTTTAAACTAAATTCACTTTTTTTTCGTTCATTTGCAGAGTGGAATTGAAAACGCTGGCCGATGAGGCGACACATTCGGCGCCCTGGAAAGAAAATTCATAAATGAAAGCTTCTAATTGCTGGAGAATGACAAACGCGACAAGAAATCAGCGAGAGCGAACAAAAGCATTGCCTTCGTTTTAGGCAGCCTAAAAAAAAAAAATCAGCAGCGAAAGCCGCGAAAATTGAGCCGCCGCAGCGTAGGAAATGCTGTTGATGCCCACATCCTGTGGGCCGGGGCCACCCCCCGACCATGGCCCCCCATCCTCCCACACCCATGCCCACTGCCATGCCCCCCGCCGAGCAGAAGATGATGGAGAGCCGGTCCAACGGTCAGGGATCGTGGCCTCGAGGCCCAGTTCAGGGTCGAGCATTCCCCGGTGGCTGCTAATGCTGTTGATGCTCTTCGCCATCCTGGCCCAGACACCAAGGGGCCAGGTGGCCGCCGAGAAGAGTAAACACTGTGAGTATACCTCAAATGTGGGGGGGACTATAATTTATGGGACAGTAGATTTCACTTTTATGAAGATGTTAAGGTGGAGGATTTTGTGGGGGTTAAAAATATTATGGGGTGATAATGATATATATTAAAATTTAAAAGCAATTATTACGTTAAATAAATAAATTAACAATAAATAATAATTATTAAAAATAAATCCGTTTAAATTGAAATTAAAATTACTAAGTTGAACTGATTTACAAATTTATCAAAACTTGAGGTTTGAATTCCCTAAAAAAAGGTTTTTTTAAATAGGAACTAAAATCTTTTAGTTGCTAAATTCAGTTTAAATATTTTTCCCTTCCCATATGTAAAATGTTTCAGCATTATTTTGACCACATCCCAAAAATATTTCAAAGATCTAGTAATATCTGTAGAACCCCCTTATAAGTTGTATTTAAAATAACAAAATATTTATGGTCTTAAATTTCTCTTCAACAAATCGATTTTTCCCATACATCTTTTCTTCATTTAAATAAAAATATGTTCGTGCTGTGACATAATGCAAAATACTTATACCAGATCAGGATATATGTATAGGTTTATATGCATGTATCAAAGAAAATGCTTTCCTCCCTCCATAAACTTTGCTCTTCTTGTACAATAAAATCTGTCAACAGCTTAGTTTTATGTGTTGCTGTGCGATTTCCCGATCCGCCTTCGTTCGACAATAAAAATTTGTGTTTGAGCAAATGTAATAAAAGTGCATTAAAATGTTGCCAAACAGAAAAAAA
>VNKB01014588.1:0-11721 GCA_008042735.1 Drosophila leontia
GATCTCCCTTTGTGGATGTGTGTGCCTGTGTGTTCCCTGGACTGCTCCTTCTTCTCCTACTCCTCCTTCTTTGTTGGTTTTGCCGCAGGATCTGCGATAAATCACCTTGCAGTGATGCCGCAGCCATCAAAATCAATAAAGACCACCGCCGGCCGCTGGAGGGGTGTTTCGAGGTGTAGCCGTTGATGGCTTCATCATCATTGGCCAAGCTGCGGCATTTGATCACAGCATTCGTTCCGCTTGCCTGTAGGTCTCCTCTCCGCACTCCTCTCCTCTTCCTTTTTTTGTTACTTTTTTTGTAGTTAAGGTTTAGGTAAAGGTAAAGGTCAGCTCTGACCAGATGCCTGATTTATGTCAAACTGTTTGATGACCAGTTAATCTTTTGAACTGCTTAATTGCTCGGTTTAGGAGATCTTAAATTAGGTTTGATGTCTTATTAATTAATTGCCTTTTGTAACTTTTCCTTGTTGTATTTTTTAATATGTTTTTTAAATCATTTTAATTGAAATGATTAAATTTTAATGCGTTTTTTGTTATTAAAAATATATGATATCTTTTTTATTTGCATTATATTTAAGCATTTTTGCAAAAACAAAATAAAACTGACTAACCAACTCTTAAATATTTTTTAAATTCCTTTTTTAATAGGTATCGTAATATATTATACATATATTTTGTAATAATGAATAAGTAGATAAAAGAAAATTAATAAACTTTTTTGAACAATTATTATATAAAATATTAAATATACAACTATATGGTTTTAATAATGTTTCATTTTACATATCAATTTTTATTTTTTGTATATTTTTGTTATATATTTCTATATTTTATATAATTTTTTAAATCAATGGTTGTTTTTTATTGTATATTTGTAAACCTTTTTTTATTTGTTTATTTCTTTATATATTTTATTTATGGATTTCTTTATATATTTTTCTTATATTATTCTTTATTTATATTATATTTTATATTAATTATTATATTTTTATTTTTATTTATTTAATCATTTATAGAATTCCTTATTTATTTATTTCAAAATATTTATTTGGTTAGTTTTCAGTTTCCGTTCAGAGTTTTCAAATTACGCGCTCGCCTTTTGTTGCCCAGCACTGGTCAATCTGAATTATCGGTAATCGATAGACATCAACGGAGACGTGGTTCGAATATTAGCTGAGGTCCAAATATCAGATGTGGTTCGAGTATCAAGAGTGGATTTTTTAGGGGGAAATTTTAACTTTTTGGGATTTTTTAGATGTAGAGGCAAGTCCCTTAAGTCTGGCCACACTGCTAAGAAAAGAAGAAAATTTCGCAAGAAAGTAAAGTTAAACTTTAATTGTGCGTTTTAAAGGCTATTTTACGCAACCGTGATACCATGACCGACGATTGGCAGAGCCAGAAGTTCCGCCAGAATGTCATCTCCAAGATGTAAGTACTCCTCAAAACCGAAAACCCGCGGTGTGACTCAAGTTCTGGCCACTTTTGCACAGCCACGACTTGTTGCCGCCGAATTCCCAGGATCAGACGAAAAATGCCGGCGTTATGGAAAATCACATTTTCCGCAAGTCGCGCACCAAGGACGAGTACCTTGGCCTGGTGGCCAAGCTCTTCATGCACTACAAGGACATGTCCCGCAAGTCCCAACAGCAGCAGCAGCAGCAACAACAACAGCAACAGCAGGGCGGCGGCGGTGGCCCGCCTCCGAATCCCGAAATGGGCGGCGGCCCCAACATGATGCAGGATCCATTGAATGCCCTCCAAAACCTGGCCAGCCAGGGCAATCGAAATCCCCAAATGATGCCCATGGGCGCTGGCGGTGTGGGTGCTCCAGTGCCCGGTGGTCCCGGCACTGCCTCCAATCTACTGCAATCGCTGAACCAACAGCGTCCGGGTGTCCAGCAGCAAATGCAGCCCATGCCCAATATCCGCGGACAAATGCCCGGCGGCCAGCAGATGCAAATGCAGGGCGGCGGCGGTGGCGGCGTGATGATGGGCGGTGGAGGAGCTGTTGTGGGCGCCCAAAATCAAGGACAAATGGTGGGCAATCCCAATCAGCAGATGGTGGGTGGCGGCGGCGGCGGCGGTGTTATGCCCAATCAGATGGTGGGACCGGGTCCAAACAGTGGCCCAGCTGGCGGAGGAGGCGTTGGACCAGCAGGGCCAGGAGCAGCGGGTGGCGGTGGACCTGGGGTGCCCAATCAAATGCAAGGCGGTGGACCAATGAACGTGAATGCCATGCAACAGATGCCGCCCATGCAGCAGATCCAACAGAACCAGATTGTCGTGAGTATTTCAGTCTCTACAACATTGAATTCCAATAATTTCCCTTCTTAACCCACAGATGGGCATGAATCCCATGATGCGCATGGGCCAGGGCAACGGCATGGGCGGCCCCCAGGTAATGCCCGGCCAGGGGATGCAGGGCATGCCCCCAAACATGCAGCAGGGTCCCGCAGGACAGCAGCAGGTGGTCGGTGGAGGAGCCGGCCTCCCGCCCAATGCCGTGCAGCAGCAACAGCAGCAGGTAGGCATGGGAATGGGAGTGAATATGCCGCCGAATCTTCAGCAGAAACCCAATATGGCCATGGGTCAGGCGGGAGGTCAAATGTTTCCCGGGAATCGGGTGGGACAGCAGCAGCCGGGACAGCCCTTTATGCGCTCCAGTCCATCGCCAGCGGATGCCCAGCAGTTGCAACAACAGCAGCAGCAGGCACAGCTCCAGCAGATGCAGCAGCAGCAGCAACAACAACAGCAGCAGCAGCCCACGCAGCAACAGCCACCCACCCCCCAGCAGATGCCCACGCCCAATATGATACCCAGCCCGGCACTGGTGCCCCAGTCCAGTCCACAGATGATGCAAATGCAGAATCCCCAGCAGCGCAACAACCTGCGCCAGCAATCGCCGAGTGCCTCGATCAATACACCGGGACAGGTGACCGGCAACAGTCCCTTTAATCCCCAAGAGGAGGCCCTGTACAGGGAGAAGTACAAGCAGCTGACCAAGTACATAGAGCCGCTGAAAAGGATGCTGGCCAAGATCAGCAACGATGGAACCAGTGAGTATTAGCTGAAATTTAAATAAAAGAGCTAAGTTACATTGAAATCTTCCTTAAAGATGTGGAGAAAATGACCAAAATGAGCAAGCTGCTAGAGATCCTGTGCAATCCCACGCAGCGTGTGCCCCTGGAAACCCTGCTCAAGTGCGAAAAGGCTCTGGAGAAGATGGATCTCATCTCCTATTCCGGCCAGCAGTTTGGCGTAAGTATTAAATTATTTATTTAAGGGAATTTGAGATGAATTCTTTTAATCCTTCTCCTCAGAAATCTTCGAATCCCCTGCTGGAAGTGATCAATACCACCCTTCAAAGTCCCGTGGCCAATCACACGCTGCATCGCACCTTCCGTCCCACCTTGGAACTGCTCTTTGGCACCGATATAGCGGCTCCTGTGCCCGCCAAGCGACCCCGTGTGGAGGAAAAGAAGAGCTCAGCCTTCGAGCAGGATGTGCCGCATGTCCTCCAGGGCGAGATTGCTCGCTTGGATAGCAAGTTTAAGGTCAAACTGGACACCACAACGCAGATAAATAACAAGGCCATACGCCTGATTTGCTGCCTGGACGACAAGCGGTTGCCCAGCGTTCCGCCGGTGAGTGTCAGCGTGCCCGAGGAGTATCCATGGCAGGCACCGGACTGCTCCCTAACGGAACAGGAGTACTCCGCCTCGCCCTTCCTGCAAACGGTGCAGCAGGCTTTGATAGCACGCATCTCAAAGTTGCCCAAGAACTACTCGCTGTCCCATCTGCTGGACACCTGGGAGATGGCGGTGAGGCAGGCATGTTCGCCGCAGGCCAAGCCCAAAACCGTTTGTGAATTTACCGCGCTGTTGGGTGTTTAAAATTAAAATTAAGTGCAAGTAAGATTTTTAATTTTTAATTTATTCCATTTTCCAAATTTATTTTGATTTTTTATTTAATTATTTTTAATTTTCATTTCAATTTATTTTCTAAATTCTTATTTTGATTTTTTATTTCTTTTTTACTTTATTTCTACTTTTAAGAGAAAAAAAAAACAACTAAATATAGCTAAAAAAAACAAAAAAATTAAAGCAAAAAATATGGGACTTAATCAAGAACTCGTCGCAGAGGAAACTCTCTGAAATCGGCGACTCAAGAATTCAAGAATCATTTCAAGACTGAATCAAGACTATATTTATTTCATCAATGATATTTTCAAAATTTATACCGGGGTAAGTTTGAGGTTTCTTTATTTTCCATTTCTTACTATTCCCCAATTATTTGATATTCTCGGTATGAAAAGTATATATAAATTTATCAAGGTTATATACGATTTTTGGGATACATTGTCTAGGATTATACTCCTTTCTTCTTTACAAGCAGAGTAAGCAGTAAGAGTATCTACAGATATTCAAGAGATTTTCTCAGGCAAACTTGAACTTAACTGCTAAACAAAATTTAAACGTAAAAAAGGCATTTATTTTTGGAATTTTGAATAATGTAATATGTGTCTCAAGACACTTTTGGGTTCTAGAGGGTTAAGTTACTTTCTTGGAAATTTTTAAAACATAATAGTTTTGGGAAATTATACACTGGTACACACATTTTTATAAGCTTCTTATCAGTCGCAACTGAAGCCGGCTGCTTCTTAGAATTTCATCCAATGTTTCGGGGAATCAGTTCATCAAATACGTTCACTTTCACTGGTCGCACACTGTCTCCGAGTTCCAGAATGCTTAAATTCGTTACTTATCTCCTTTTGGCGGTGGCTGCATCTTCAGCGAAGGACCTACAATCGGGCTATGTTTGCCTGATTGACGAACCCAATGAGATCCAACAATCTGACAATCTCTGCCTCAACACACTGGAACCGCTGCTCAATAAAATCTCCCGGCGGCAGGATCAAGGGATCAAGTGTAATTCTAGCAAGGTGCAAGCAAAGCTTGACCGATTGGAAGTCAAAATGGGAAAGCAAATAAAGGACGTGCGGGACAAGTTGGAAGGACAACTTGGAGGAATTGAACGAAATCTGCTTGCGGCGCAGATGGATCTGATTACAATGAAAGCCCAACTGCAGGAAATATTAAATAAGATGAATGATTTTAAGCGGATTGGTTCGAGGTATTTCCGTATTGTAGAAGAAAAAGCGAATTGGTTTGCTTCTAAAAAGAAGTGTCTTGAGTTGGGAGGCTATTTGGCCACTTTTCAAAGCAAAAAGGAATTCAATGCCATCGGAGAGAAACTCAAAGAAAGTGAGAACTACTGGCTGGGCATAAATGTTCTAGAAAATAGGGATCATAATGTATCCAGTCAACCATCGTTATTTGTAGAATCGGGAGATGGACCCGAATTAAGATGCGTTTCGTTTCAAAATGGCAAAGTATGGGAGGGCGATTGTAATTCTGAGTTTTATTTTATTTGTCAGGCAGACAATGAGACTTAGTGAAATTAAGTTAAACATTTTTAAATAAACTAACATTTTAGATAGTAATAATTTGCCAAAAAGTTTACTAAAAGAGGGGCTCTTATGACTTTTCAGTAATTATATTTATTTGATAAAGTTTTAGCACTGTTTTTCAGGTCATCTTGTTATCGCTTTGTTTTCGCTTCTATGCAACATAGTCATTCATTTTAACTTTAATTTATTTGTCACTTTCCCATCGATAGCAATTTTATTCTTTAAGTATATGTGGGTTTTGCAAACATAATAACCTTGGGGGAAATATACACGAGCATACAAAAACAGCCGTCATCTTTATAACCTTCTTATCAGTCGCAATGGAAGCCGGCTGCCTCTTCGAAATCATCCAATGATTCTGGGAATCAGTGTATCAAATACTTTCACCTTCACTGGTCGCAAACTGTCTCCGAGTTCTAAAATGTTTAAATTTGTTACTTATCTCCTTCTGGCGGTGGCTACATCTTCAGCAGAGGACTTTCAATCGGGATATGTTCGCCTGGGAGCCAAACCCAATCCCCAACATTGTGAGAATCTCTGCCTCAACACACTGGAACCGTTGCTCAATAAAATCTCCCAGCGGCAGGATCAAGGGATCAACTATACTTCTAGCAAAGTGCAAGCAAAGCTTGACCAATTGGAAGTCAAAATGGGAGAGCAACTAAAGGACGTGCGGGACAAGTTGGAAGGCCAACTTGGAGAAATTGAACGAAATCTGCAAACTACATTAAAAGGCCAACAGGCAGTACTCTCCAAAATGGAAACCCAACTGGAGGCATTATTAAAGACCATGAATTTTACCCAAGAAGCAGACAAGGTGGAAAAAGAAGCTGAGGAAAAACCGGCTGAGGAAAAAGTACCTTCGATGGAGGACGATATTGATTTTCATGCGATTTTTGCTGAGGCAAAACCAGCTGAGGAAAAAGTACCTCCGAGGGAGGACGATATTGATTTTGATGCGTTTTTATCTAAGGAAAAACCGGCTGAGGAAAAAGTACCTCCGATGGCGGACGTTTTTGATTTTGATGCTATTTTTGCATCATATAGAAATACATAAGAATTGGCTTACTGCGAAAAGGAGATTGTTGTGTATGGAAATTTTTAAATAAAGTAACATTCAAAATAATAATAATTTGTCGAATGTAAAGAAGGGGTTCTTATGATATTTCAGAATTTATATTAGTTTGATAAATTTTATAACAAAATCAAAATCAAAATCATGAATTCTACTTTCCTTTTCGGAGATCTAATCTTGAATTTCCTGGCCCAACCAGGGGTAGTGGATACACCCGAATTATGTATATTCCCCCGCCCATTTAATACAATCAGTTTTCAGATTATTTTGGAAAATATTTATATTTTCATTTGTTTTGAGATTTGAATCTTTTGGGGATCCATTTTCTTTTTTTTTCATGTTTTTTCTTTTCTCTTTTTGTTGACATTTAGCAATAAATACAATTGTTGTTAAGTTTAAGAGAATTACGCGCGAATAACTATGGTACGATATAGAAAATAGTTAAGAAAAAACTTAAATATCACAGATGTTCGTCTAATATATATTTACAAGGTATATTCAGAGTCGGGAAATTGAAGTATGAATCTGAAGAGGATTGCTGCTAAGCTATAAGATGTGCTCTTGAATTGAAGAAAAAACAAAATTTGACAAGATCTAGCTCTTAACTAAAGCTTAAGACTAACACCAGCTACACTTGACGAAAAAACTCTGTTGATCCGAATCAGGAATAGAATTCTAAGCTCTTGGAAACATTCTTTAAAAATAGATTATTAGAAATCTTTACAGAATTTTTTCTGGGATTACGAGAACAAAATCTATCAAACTTTACTCTACAAAGACTCTACTCTTTTGTCGATTTCTCTGATTTTTGGTGGGAGTTTTTTCTTTTTTTTCTAAGCTGGCGATACTGTCGGGTGTGAGATTGGTTCTGGATGCAGGTGCTCCTGGTTCTTCCTCCCCTCATCGCTGCACTTGAAGCAGGGCTCCGCCGAAACTAAAGCTGGCCTGCTGCTGTAGCCGCAGGAGATCCTGGGCGCTGTAGACTTGCAGGCTGGCCGAAGATGAGGAGGAGGAGGAGGTGGATGTGGAGGAGATGGGCGAAGAACTGCCGCTGCTGACCGCCGGTGCTATCGCTCGGAGATGTAGCGTGCTAGCATCGCACAGGGAAGCGGCAACGGAGGTGGCGGCAGACACAGAGGCGGAGGCATTGACCAACGAGACATGTCTATTGACGCCGTTCGCCTTGTCCTTGTTGTGGCGCTTCACGTGCTTGGACAGATGATCGCTGCGCATGAATTTCTTCTGGCAGACGCCGCACTGGAACTTCTTTTCGCCGGTATGGGTGCGCTTGTGCCGCGAGAGCTCATCGGAGCGGGAGAAACGCTTGTCGCAGTTGTCCCACTTGCAGATGAAAGGCCGTTCACCGGTGTGCACACGCTGGTGGGCCTTGAGGTGGCTGCTCTTGAAGTAGTTCTTGCCGCACTCCGGGAAACTGCACTCGTAGATGCGGCTCCTGGTGGCGGCCGCCTGGGCGGCTGTGATTCTGGGATGATGTTGCTGCTTCTCCTCCTCGGCGGCGGGCATGATGATGGGCGTGTGACTCTGCTGGGCGGCAACTGTGCTGAGCAGGAGGAGCTGACTGGCTGGAGAGGCTACCACTGGGGCGAGATAGAGCACGGGCTTGGCTTCCTCCAGCTCTTCTTCCTCCTGACGCTTTTCCGCTGGTGCAGATGGTGCCGGGAGCTGAGGAGCAATAGGTGCTACTTCCTCTGCTTTTTGTACTGGCGGCATAGCAACTTCCGCTGCCCGCTTCCGGTTCATCTTGAACTTGAGATTGCGCCACACATTGGTCTCTGGATAGTCATCCTCGACGGTGGGCGCCATGGAAATTGTACTTGTGGTGGTGGTGGCATTGGACGAGGAGAAGGAGGAACTGCAGCAGGAACTGGAACTGGAAGAGCTGGAGCTGTCGTCTTGGTTGCTTGAAGAGACCGCTCCCGAGCTGTTGACCCTCATGATGACACTGACCCGCTCCAGCTTCTGATCCGGCGGCGGTGTCATGCTCACAGCGGGCTGTTCCAGGCGCGGCTTTTTGCTGGGCATCTCGGTAGCCTCATCCTCCGTGTCCGAGGGATTAGGTGTGATGATGCCGCCATTCTTTTGGTTCTTCTGGGCCACCAGCTTGAGCTTGGCCTTCAGCAGGTTCTCGTTCACCTGTTGCTCGTCCTTGACGACCTGAAGGTATACAAGAGAAAAGTCAGGGATTAGTGAGAGTTCATCAACATGGTGTTTGGGTCCTAAAGAGTGCATTCACATTCACATTCACATTCCCGATCCCATTCACTTTTTCCCTGACCAGCTTTGACCCACAATAACTCTTCCCGTCGAAATTCCGCTAATTACTGGCAGCGACGGCTGCTGTACAAGGCCATTCACCGCTGCTGACCTTCACCCACCGCCGCACCCAACCCACCGAGTTCAATGCTCGGTGCGTGTGAGGCCAAGGGAGCAGGGTTTTTTTTGGCGGTTTTTTGAACCTGCTTCAAACGGCTTTTCGAGGCGAGAAATAATGAGTAATCAAGATTGTTTTTTTAAGCATTGTGATTTATTTTAATTTAATTTAAAATATAAAAAAGGGGGAACGTGTGAAAACTTGATAATTTTGTTTTCAGTATTTTATACAGAAAACCAAAATAATGAGACAAAATATGTTCTTGTTAGTTTTTTATTTATTTTTATTATTTGTTAATTTATGCAACATTTTCCATATATTTTTCCTCCGTCTCTACTGCCTAGTTCCGTTTTCCCCATTATAATATATATACTTATGACGCACATATTCCAACTAAAAGTATACACATTTTTCTAGAATCACATTTTGACTATGACCACTAACTTTCTGGGTTTTTTTGTGTCGTACTTCCCATAAGCGAAGTGCCGCCTAAAAGCAGGCAGCGGAAAATGCAGTCTTACTTTATTATGACGTGCCTCAGGTGGGTGAAATTAGTGGGGTGAGGAAGGGGGTCTTGGCGTGTGTAGACGTCGAAATCTTTTTATGGGCTCGGCACGTTGCGCTCAATGTGTTGTGTGTGCGTTTTGGGTTTGTTTGTTGCCTTCTTTCTTGGCCAGATAAGTTAAGTTAAAACGACCGAAAGGCAGGGAAAAAGAAGCAAAGCAACCAGCCAGCAACGAGAAATGTGACATATTTTTATGGCTTGGGGCTTGGCCTAGCTATCGTTCCCTCTCTGCCCCACGCCCCCACAGTTGCCAACAATTGGCAACTCACCTTCGCTCTCAAACAAAACTCTCTCACGGGGCCGCTCTCTCTGTGTACCTCTCGCGTGTTGTGTTGCTTTTTCTACTACTGCTGCTGGCTGGTGCCAAGTCCAATGTTCAGGCAAGACCCTCTCGCTCCCACTCACACATCACTCGCTGTGCATGCGGTGTTCACGTGAACGCGTGCTGGCTGCGTGATCGGGTGGCCTGGGGGCGAGTGGGAGCGAGACCGAGAACTTTTGTTTTTAGAAACGCGACAAGTGGAAGCGAGAGCGAGCTAGCCACCGATTCCGTTTGATTTTCCGTTGACTTTCCGCTGCCTTGAGTGCACTCGAAACAATTGCTAATCACTTTCAAAGTGTTCCTGCACCTTTGTAGGTCACTTACATTTTCCAATTTGTTTTCACGCAACGGGGGCGTTGCGGGTGGCGAGGGCAGCAGGGTATCCATATCCATTTTGCTGGCTTTTCGCTGCACTTTGAACTGCTGCACACTGCGCTGCGAAGAGTCTGTTGTCTGTTTGTTTGTTTGTTTTGCTCTCTGGCTTATCACTTTATCACTTGGCTTAATCTCAGTTTTTGTGTTCTGCGTGTGGGTCTTTTGCACTGTTTTAACTTCGCACTGCGTTTTTTGAGCCGTGTGCCGAGCTGGGCGAACCGTTGCGTTCGAAATTCAAGAGACGAATGAAAAAGGCAAAGGCGTTCAGCTACCAGCAGAGCTGGCGCTGCCGACGTCGCCGTGTGTGTGAGTGGAGCCGCCGACGTAATCACTTGTAAGTGGGCATGTGTGCGTGCGGCAATCGTCATCGGCAGTGGAGCAACCAGTGCAATGAAACCCGGACGAGCATCAGCCAGCAGAAACGTGGGCAGAGCGCCACCTCCTCCTCGCAGTCTCTCTTTCGAAAAAGGTCAGGTCTCTTACCAACCCACACACACATCGGAAAAGAGGGGGCAGATAGTGATGAACAGAGAGAGGCAGTTCTCGGAGGGGAAACACGTAACCAACGCATGGACGTCATCAGCTGTTTACTGTGAGAGGGAGAACTGAGCGAGAGAGAGGCACAGAAGAACGGGGGGCAGAGGCGACTTGGATTCCATGCCATGCCATTCCATTGGGGGCTGTCTATTCATAGGCTGTTCATGCAGTGGCCGCGTGCACAGCCCCAACTCACACACAGACACACCCCAAAGCCGTGACTGAATAGCTGACGCTGACGCAGTTGTTGCCACGGAAGTCTGTGATTAATCGAACACAGAAAATAAGCTGAAAACAGGCTCAGACGAAAAACTGGGCGGCAGACGCCCCTCAAAACCGAAATCCATTAAAATCTGGCCCCGCATATTATTTGCATTAACTTTAGAGCCAAGTCTGACTTTGAGTCTGGCAACAAAAGTTGTCAGTAGACGAAAGATTTCATTAATAAACGAAAGACGGAGCGAGAAAGAGTCTAATGGGGGGCTGCGCTCAACAGTTGAGCGAAGGCATTGCCAGGCGAAAGAAAGGAGCAGATAACGGGGATGAGTCATGGGAAAAGGCAATTACAAATGAGCTTTTTTACAAGCTCCATGTAACTGATAAATAGTCAGACTGCGATTTAATTCATTTAATTGCTAATCCCGTCTAACCTCCGGGTAAATTCCACCTGGCAATGCCGAATCTAAGTCTCTGCCTGTAACAGTTTTTCAATGCAAAAAGGGGCTCGTGCAGCGTTACACACCGCAAGAGAGGAAGAGCGAGCGAGCGCCAGAAACAGCTGTGACTATTATACGGCGGCGCTCGTTGGGGCTCTCTTGCTTGCGCAACAACAACAACGCCGACGAATAACTAGCACGCCACCAGACTTGTGGGGCGACTGGTTCACTCCATCGAGGGTATCAAGGGTATGATGGAGAGTGTGTGACTACCAAAAAATATTAATTAATTTTTTATCTCAAGAGGTGGTATTAATATATTTTAAATT
>VNKB01014589.1:0-15318 GCA_008042735.1 Drosophila leontia
AATATGTTTGATGAACATTCAAAAAAGGATTGAGATGTCTGGGGAATCGAAGAAATTAAAATTGTATATTGGATTTAAGTCAATTTACTTGAATTGAATAAAAAAAAGTTACATTCGATGAAAGAGAATAAAAATAATTTTATTTTTAGATTATTTTTGGAGCTTCAGAAGGATTTTTAATAAATATGTTTCCGCAATTTTTATTATTTCAATGTATTTTTGTATTATATTCAAAAGGTTTTTATTTTATATTTACTGCATTAATTTGTCATTTTATTTAAATTGTTAAATGGAGGAGGTACTATAATCTCTCTAAACTTTTCTCTTTAGTAAACTTTCACTATTGCCAACTTAATTCAATATCGACTGTCGTAAAGCTCCCTGACATTGGGCCAGAACAAATCCATGCATGCTCCCTGGTCGGGATCCCGATATCCAGGCCCAGCTGGCGGCATCCAGCACAATTCACTTAAGGCCACCGTAGAGAGGCATTGAATCCATGAATCCAGAGCATTTTTCTAACTTCCTTTTTGCCAATAGAACAACAAGACCAGCACAAAGCGCCGCGGATAAAGTGGTATGACAACGACCACGAGGAGGAGATCCGGGAGGAGACTGCCAGGCAGCCGGTGAGATGGGAGCTGGAGATGGAGATGGAGAAAGAGCCAACCGGTGGCGACCCAGAGCTATGCGGCTAAGAAACGGGCGCAAGATCAAGCCAGGTGAAGTCAAGTTCGAGTCACCAGGCTGCCGGTTGCATAGTTGACCAGATCAGGCCGAGCCAGCCCAGGCCAAGCGATTCCAAAGTCTTGCCAATCCATTGGCCAGTGATGAGCGTGACTCGTGATGGGAAGATTAAATATGTACAGAAATGAGCGTAAATTCGATTAGGTTATCAATCTTAAAAAATTCTTTACAAAATAGAACAGTTCACAAAGTTATAATAATTTTATTTTTAAAAATGTTCCTGAGGATGGCACAACCTCATATATTTTAATATAGATAATTGTTTTAACATATAAATATAATTTTAATCATTTTTCTAAAAACACGTATAGAATAAATAAGGGTCATTATTTCAAAAGTTTTTAAGATTATTTTAAATAAAAATACATATTTTTACCAGTAAACACACAACACAATTGAAATGCTTAAATTACTAAATTTAGTATTGGAACAGGAGAAATAGGAAACAGGAGTATATTGTTTATCTTACTTCAAAATAAAATTAGGTTAGGTTATCAAGAGATAAAAAATAAACACTCATAAAACTTTTAAAAACTACTCAAAGCAATGAGTAAAAATACTCCATACCCAATTAATTATATTTTTCAACCGAGGATCGTGTCACGCCACCATCTCCAGGTGGAGGCACCAACTAGATACAGATATGCGCGGCGACCGAGGCTGCTGCTGCTGCGACTGCGCGGTTGCAGATACACTTTAGGGGCATGACATGACTCGCATACGAATTATTATAAACGATCTGGCGCAAAAACTAACAAGCGATGGGGCCGGCACTGGACTGGAGTGAAGTGGAGTGGCCTGGAATGGAATGGACCTCGCTTGGTGCTGCTCTGTGGGATGTGGCCAGTGGGAAGTGCAAAGGCGAGGGGGGAGCTTGTGGCGATGGATGTGCCTGTGGATGCGGCGGCCAAATGGGCGGCAAGGTGACGCGAGAGGATGGCGGGCGACCGACGGACGAGTTATGGTGGCCAATTGCAAAGTTAATGGAGTTTGGCTACTCCAGCAGCGAAAAACCAGCTGGGACGGCCGGGGGATTGGGAGCGAAATCGGGATCGGGATGGGCGCAGTATTTGTTGCCGGCGAGCGGATGCAAGCCAAAGAGATACAGCTACTGGTTCGCGACTCGGCCAAGATTGAACTTAATTTTGCACAAATGCAATTTATAGAAAATTGTTGCCACTTGTTTTCACGTTGATGGCACTCGGCCCGAGTAGATCAACGGGCGGAGGAGAGGAGAGGTGGAACCGAGGCCGGGGCAGAGATAATAAATGCAGGTAGCCATTGGATTCCTGGATGCCTGCAGCTCGGCCATTATTTAAATTTTCCCCTCCTCTGGCGGCGGACTTGGTTTTTGCAAAAATTAACAATTAAAATGTCTAATGGCAGAGATGCTGGCCTGGGATCATAAAGGCGCGCTGCTGCCCCATCAGGTAGGTCGACTCGGTGTCTGTCTGCTCTTCTCGGAACTTCCACTCATCAGCCACGGCAATTAGTTTTCCCTTCGTGTATTTGGTCCGGGATCGAGGTTCATCTGCAGATCCGACTAGGATCGAGTACTTTCTGCAGAGGAAGTGGAAATTGCCGAATGGATTAGCGCTGAATGGTTTATTGTCGAGTCGCGACCATAAAAATTCGCGTACTAATCCATCAGGGGATGTCGTGGAAGTCTCTCGATGGGTTCAGGTAAGGGATTGGATTTCGTCCCGCTTCTGGAGCTATAAAACCACGCACAGCAGCCCGTCTTTCACGCAGTCGCGATTTGTCACAATATGCTAATTGTTCGCTACCTAATCGCTTTGGTCTTCTCCGTTTTCATGGTGGCCACCTCGCTGAAGATCGAGGAGCGCCTTCGGCGCTGCCATGGCTACAAGATATCCACACCGGATCGACTGGTCATCAAAATGGAGCAGCGGGGCGGAAAATGCCAGTCCAAGCACCTGGAGAAGCGGCGTTTACAAATCTAAGTTGGTCAAACAGGAACATGTGATAAGGACGCAGGGAATACTCGAAAGGGAGATTTCCAAATAGTGATAATAGAATCAGAGATCTAAGATACTGCCTAGAGGCAAAAGAATATATTAAATATTAAATATAATAAATAATATAAATATTAAAAATAATAATTAAACAAAAACATTAAGTGTTCATTATAACTATTGCTAAGCCAAAAGAGAAAAATGTTCTTAAAACAACAAAAAATCCCAGAACCGATATTCATAGATTGTAGCAGTAGTTTTAAGAAAATTGTCTTCAAATAAATCAATTTTTTAAAACAAGTTTTACCTAACTTTTTTTATGGGAAATATTTTCTAAGGCATGTTAGAGGTAAACGCAAAGACTAATTTAGTCTTAAGAATTTAGCCACTAAATTTGGTAGCCTTAATTTTTTTGGTCTCTATAATCCTGGTGTAAACAAAAAAACGGTGACCAAAACTAAAACCAAGAATATTTTGTTCGAAATTGAAGGAAAAAAACACTTTAATTTCAATAGAGTTTCCTAAAGTCATTAAATAAGTGTATATTGTTTTTAAAGGTATATAAATCATTTATCAGAACAATAAAAATGCAGAATCTTTGCTTTCCCGCCTAATGCTTTAAATAACACATTTATTATTTAACATTTGGGCGCATTTATTTCATACGTATACATTTATAATTTCATTTTAGTGATTTATATTATACGTATTTCGTATTTTCCGTTTTACTTTCGTGGTATCATACAAGAGCTGGGACACTTAAACTAGGAAAAGCATATATCAATGCTATGTATAGATGTATATATATATTTAAATAGCTTGAAAAGCGTTGTAAGTATTTTCTTTTACCACACCATATGCAAAGCGTAAATCAAGAAACAAAGATCAAATAAAGAGGATATATTCCTTAAGTTTTTGTGCTAATATTCAAATAAATACCTCTCTTCGTCAAATGGTGTATCTTTTGAGAAACTACAATGGAGCATTTTTCCCTCTCATCTTTGAAACATTTAAATATGTAATATATGTATATATATATTTGTTCGTTAATTCATATGGATATAGGTTGAGTCTTAGCTTTAGTTTAATTGCACTACATATTTCCGTTACACTTTTGCTGATCCATTTAGCTAAAATTCAATTTAGATTTGCTTAATTCTTTGGTTTTCGGTTGAAATGCTTGAAAGGTTAATTTATCCAAGGGCTGGTTGGTTGGTTGGTTGGTTGGCTAGGGATGCTCATCATCAGGCTCGCTGGGATTTACTTCCTAAAGCAAGAGATGGGATTGAAGTAGCACTGCCGGTACCTCACCTGGCGCTTGGTCTCTGGCAGTCGGTACAGCTCGTTCATATTGCCATAGGTGGGGCTCCTCAAGTAGGCGCTGTAACTACTAACCAAAGTCAAAGATATACTTATAATTAAACTTCCTCATTCACTTACGAGGGTCTGTACTGAGCGAAGAGCATCTGCAGTCGGTCCATGGGTATGTTGGGATAGATGGCCTGAGCCGGCATGTCATAACCGCCGCCATAGCCGCCGCCGCGCACTTCCTCCGCCTCCTGGCCATCGAGACCATCGGAGTCCTTAATCGGATAAGCCAATAAGGGGGGTTCTTTATGTGTGTTTTTCTGGTTACTACTACTCACGGGTCCTGTTTCGCCTGCCGAGGGCCGGGCCTCGGTGAGGGCAAAGAGCAGAGCCAAGAACAGGCCGTAGCACAATAATATCTGCACGAACTTCATCATTTTTCTAGGTGTTTTTGATGGACTGAAAGTGGGGAATAAAATTTGATTTTACACCATTATTTAATATTTATTTATTAGTTAGGAAAAAAGCTTTGAAATAACTCAAGCCGCATAAAATTTAAATATAATATATACCCTTTTATATTTTTTCCTGATAAAACTAAATTTATTCAATGAAAATCCAGAGTTATGCACTTTTCCAGAGCCCCCACTTAATGCGCCTGTTTGCACAACTGAACAAATAACAAATAAAACCAGCTAATCCCAAAGCTCAAAGAGCTGTCAAGAGGCCAATGCAATGGCTAACAAAAAGGAAAAATTACAAAAAAAAAAAAAAGGCTTAAAGTTCACTGGTCATATTTTTAATTAAAGGTCAGATTACCATTGGATTTGTTTTTTATACAACAACTGCGTTGGGAGTCATAACCAGGCAGCTTGGAGTGTATCAGACCACTTGTTGCCACAAACGTGACCGGCATTCCGTTGAACTGGAGTCTTAGGGCGGCTTAAGTGCATTTCCGCAATTAAAAACGGATGTAGAACTGCAGATGCCGCTGCTGCCTCAGGATTTCCATCCCACACGGTCTGGTTTTCATGGCATTCATAATACAATGCAACGATGGTGCAACGTGTGGCAGCCACACAAGCCTTCTCTGGTCATAACATATGGCCTTCCGGCGGGCAAACTTTAATTGATTTCATCTGAAGCTGACAAAAACGTGATTGTTCGAGTTGATATGGACTCGGTTCGCCCATGTGGGCTTTTATTGAGTAACTTTTATGGTTGATTCTATAACTTTGAGCTGAATTGTGTGTAATCCTTATAAAATACATTTTAAATGGCTTCTGACTTGTTGGGAATCAATTATTTATTGTTTGTTACTTTGGAGTTCAAAGATTGGAAACTAGTACTTAAGTATATAGTTTTTTCACAAACGTAAAGCTTTCATTGTTGGCCTCTTAGTTCTCTTAGTAAATCTATATTTTAGTTATTTTCAGATCATATGAATTATAATTATGACGAATTATGTAAATAAATAATTACTTATTCTTTACGTTCTGAATCTAATATTTATCCAATTAAATAAACATTACATTAACAATTTATATATTCCCAAATTAATGTTCTTTCAGCCACAACTCAGCACCCAATAAATAATGTATTTATTAACATCAAATCAGAAATTGAGCGCCTTTCTGGCGTGAACACTTACCATTATGACAACTCAATTAAGTCTCTATTAATATTAAAATATATTATTTCCTTTGCTATTCATTACTTTCCCATAAATTAAATAAATAACCGTATGTTTTTATTTAACATCAAAGATAAATAAATAGAGAAGACTTTCCCAGAGGCAATTATAGTCAGTCAATTACTCATATTACATAAATTATGACATCATTGGTAATTGAAGTGGGTGTGAAATCAAAGGACCACCTGCCCCCCGCAGGACATGAATACATAAACAGCCAACGGGAGCATAAATCCCCAGGATATATTCGTTTAGCAGGCGGGGAAAATGAGGTCATCAAGTGTGACTTTCAGTGCCATCAGCATGCAACAGGTAAACGAGCGGCATGGCATGGTCGGGGCTAGCATAAAAACCTCGGCCATGTCAGACGAGGACCTCAACGATGTGGGCCGTAAATGTTAATGACTTGTCTCATTTGGTTGCTGCACCTCATAAAAATGTAGCCTGCCCCTAGCTGTTGGTCCTAGAAAGGAAGGAGCTAGTCCTTCTTGAATTTCAAACAGCTGCAGGAATTTATCTTTGTTTATGGCTTTTAATTTTTGTATGACACTTTTTTGCTAGCTTTAGTTGAAAATTATTATATTAATTAAGTGGAGTGTTAAGGAGTAGTTTTGTGTTAATTTTAGGATTTCGGGGCTAAAAGATAGGATTTTCTTAGTAAAATGTATTTAAAAAAGGTTCCAACGTGACATTTTAAAAATAAATATCTTGAATATTGTTTATACATTTATTTTTGTATCATTATACATTTATTTACACACCCCTGCAAATATTTCACAGAAATGTATGGCCAATCTGTATCCATTCATTACGTTATCTCAAAAAACAAAGCACTTACATCGTAATGGAGGACAACTTCCGTGTTTTGATTGACCCAAAGTGCATGCGAAAACCCTTAAAACACTTGGCCAAGTTAATGCAGACAAACATAGATAATTATAATGCCCACACACTCCGGTCGCCCATAAAATACTTTTGGTAGATTAAACAACAGCTAGTGGGTGATAAATAATAAAAACTAGTGACTGCGCGGCGAACTTCCACCGGCCACATACAGGCTAGATCAAATGGAATCATAAAGGCCCAAACCAGCCCTAAGGCAGAACCCAAAGCCAAACATAATCAGGACACTTTTATTGCCGCCGATAAATAATGCTCCGATGTTAATTGGAAATTTAATCTCGCAGCAGGGCTGGAGCTGGAAAAGTGCCAGCGAACAAAGCGGGAAAATGCAATTTTCACGTGGGTTTCCTGCCGCCTAATCCACAGACCAAATTTTATACTCCACAAAGCGGCTTAATTCCTTTCCCATTTAAAGTATCTTTTTAATTTTTTGTGGCTTGCGGCAAAGGGAACTTTAAAATTAGCTAAGGACAAATGTCTGTCCGCTGGGCAAATATTTGCCATGATGAGAACCAGGACCTGGTGTGGGCGTCATTAATGTGTGTCTGACAGGAGGCGGCCAGGACGATAGCCGTGTCCTTGGCCGTGTGATTTATCTGGTCATATGATATTTTTGAGGGAGCAAATTAAAATTACGTCAGTCAGTCAGCGAAAACTTGAAACTTCAGACATCTTCAAATGCTTCCCTTTCTCACAGGAGTCGGGGAGGAGCACTTGAAGTTGTATCGAGTTTCCCCCAGGAACTGTGTTGTGGTTACGTTCTGATTTTTCTGGAAACTTCGGTTCAAAGTGGCTTTCACCGAAACGGAAGAGTTGTTTGCTCAATTAGGGACTCTAGACGCAAAATTCTTGGCTCAACTAGGTGGGCTGATACTCGATGAAAATATTTGTCAATTTATCTTAGCCTTTTGCAGACACAAAGTGGGCGCAAATCAATTAATAATAATAAATAAAGGAGGGCCACTTTGGCCTGAGGCTTGATTAAACTGGTTTAATATTTAAATCATTCCTATTTCATTTATTCGCCATTATTGTAATAGTCACTGAATGAAGCTAAGCTACACAGGAACCACCCCGAAATTCCTCCGAAAATTATCTGCCCCATTGATGCCCTTAAACCACAAGATACCAAAAAATAAAAATAAACCAAACCAGAAAAGCGAAGGCGAACTCTAATAAATATTAAATGCAATTTGATTGCGGTTTCGGGGAGAATCGAGCCGAACAAGACGAGCCAAGTCAAGTGAAGTGAAGTTATTTATTATCAGCAACTCGAATCCGAGATTGAAGTCCAAATCAAATCTTTCTTTTTTTTTTGGCTAAGGAAAAACAAATGAAGTGAATTTTCTGTGCTTGTGCCTGATTTTTCTACGCTTCATAAATAATTCACATAATTTTCAATGAGCCACAGGAAGCCCGAGCCTGGGCCAGCCCTGTCATTAGGCTCTGGAAAAAGTCCCTGAGGGGAAGCGTATCCTGGCGTATTCAAAATAACAACAAAAAATACATTGCAGAAACGAGTGGGATACCCGTAATATATGGCCTATGAATTGCACATATATTTGTCAACGTGTGGGAGTTCCTCTTGGGCCACACAAAAAATGTTGTTAAATGTCCATCAATTTTGGGAACTCTTTGCAAACTCAATTTGGGAACAAAACAGCTTTGAGTCACTTTAAATGGGAAAAGCCAAATTGGCCTCAATTATTTATAAGGCCAGACATATTTCCTTAATATGCGTGTGAACATGTCAGTTAAGTTTTCTCGAGAAAAATGTACTTGTATTAAAAAATACAGAATATGAATTAACAAGTTAGGCGAATGTTCTGAAAGAATTATATTTGAAAATTATTAAGTTCAAACTTATAAAAAAACCTCAAATGATTAACTTTGAATCAGTCAGGAAAAAATACTGAAAGGTATCTTTAGAAGGGAAAATAAAGAAAAAACTTTTGCTGCCTGTCTTAGGAAAAAATCAAGGAATAAATCAATCCACTGAGGACTTAGAGTAAGCATAAGTATCAATTAAAAAAATCATAAAACGAAATAAGAACCATTTTGTCATATTTAAAAATATTTTTCTATATAAAGTCATTCTAGAGATCATTAAATAATTGTAAAAAAATTATTTTGGGATCTTAAAACTGCAAATCTATGAAAAAATTACCATATATTCTTCATCTGTTAAATAAACTATTCTAAAAGCACCCAAGTTCCCCTAGCCACGCTATCGTGTGATATGATATCACTGGCCATAACTCTCCTTCACCGCAATAATTCACCCGTGGCACAATTTCCGCGACCACAAATTAATTTTCGTAGACACACAGCCGCTCATTTCAATTAATGGCCAAGAGCAGACACATACGGACTATGGCTAAGCCGATTCTCCGATACTCACCGATACTTTCCGTCTAGTTTTGGGGACTGCAAATTGCTGGCAATTGGGTTGGCGTCGGTAAAACAGGTGAATCTGTGGCGCCAGGAATTTTGTCAACCTGAAGGTAACAATTTTTGTTTCTTTTTTTTTTGGCAACTATTTGCTGAGCAAATAAATGTGATGACTCTTTGGGGGTTAGAGGTGATCTGATCCTTGGACTCTGGGGTCACTTGTTGCTCCTGTTGCTGCTCTGCTGCTCTCGATGTGAACTCCAAGAAGGGAAATTGGTAACTCGATGTTGGCGTTGCCTGCTACTGGGCTTTATATACAAAATAGCAAACAGCTCCAGCGGCAGCGACGTCGGCAGCGGCCGAGGCAGAGCAGCAGCAGGAAGCACGAGCTGCCGGAAAATCAGGAGGAGCAGCAGCAGCAGCTGGGGGAGGAGGCGTAGGAGCAGGCAGAGAAGGAAAGGAAAGGTTTGGAGGTATTTGTAGGGGGCGTCTGCTTAGGCAAAGCTTTATGCCCCATGTCAAGCGACACTGCAACAAACACGAATAACACTTGCGTTTGATACCTGGCACACGTACAGGGTACACGAGGTGGTCAGGAATTAGACCAAACACAAAGATGTTAATTTTTTTTTAATTTTTATTTTAATTTTTGAATTGGTTTTAGATAAGACAAGAACTATATAAACAATAAATACTCTAAATATTATTGAAAAAGAATTATGTATAATTAAAAGAACTTAGTTCCAAACAGTTTTAGTTATATATTGTTTATTTTCTTGGGTTAATTACAAATATACAAAGTATAGTTTATTATTTATTCTGTTATATTAAAACATTATGAATTTAAGAATACAACTAAACTAAAACAAGGCATCCCTTAGTCTTATACCTTGACCAAAACCTTGTAAGAGCACTTTAAGTTGTTCCTGCTCGTACAATGGGGCGTATGAACAATGTGCGACTTATTAATTCACCACACGGACAGGGACAGGGACACGGGTCCGGACATGGACATGTGCCGCCCCCATCTGCTCCTCTTATTTGGAGGCGTGGTGAGTAGCCACGGATAAGGGCACCTGTTGCTGATTAGCTCGCGGCCAGGCAGGCGAAACCTGTTGCATACTTAGCGGCGCTGCGTACGTATATGACGTAGCGAACGAATCGAAATGCACTTGGACAGTAGGCTGAGCCGAATGGCTTTACATCACACCGTCATTGATTTACGGGCCCATTGATAACGAAAATTGCGCCATGTGCCCGAGTAGGATTATGACATAAATGTACATAAAAATAGATATTTATATGTGGTAATCGTAAATGAAAGGGATGAACAGAATTCCTCGAAAATATTGCAATTTATTCTTTATTATAAATCAGAACAGGCAAAGTTAATTCCAGGATGTTTTAAATAAAGAATTTGGTAGCGTAATTTCATAAATAGTTAATAAATATGTATATATTATATATATATTATCTTTAATAAAATAATAAGAGGTTACCAATTGTTAAAGCTTCTAATGAATTTATTATAATTTATCAATTTACTACTGTCATAAATCAGAGATAATTATTATGCCTACTCTAGTAGTTATTAAATATAAATATTGATGTGTTTATTTCTATCCATTCAAAAAAATAGATATATCTTTTAACTGAAACTGCACATTTTTTGTAGCTAGTCGGAGGCAGTTCCGCCATCAATTAACGTAGGCAATTAGATGTACATAAAAGTCTATTAATGTGTGCTTCAGCAATCTTATTAATGGCCTCCTATTGGCCAATAAAACTTTGCCATTCAACTTTGCAGTATCATAAACGTGCTTCGCACACTTAAATCGATCGTCAGTTTAGTTTAAAAGTCATCCAAAGCTAATAGTATGCATTGACTTTGGATTTTGTAAATAGTTATCAAGAAGTTTAGAAATGCTTTTTATGCATAGAATGAAATTATATGACAGGGAAAGTATGTAAAGTCAAAGATTGATTATATGTAAAAAATATGACTTATTATAATAAAAGTTTATTAATAAAGCTCTTCCTCACAATCAATACAACTTAATAATGTTTGTTATTGTATTTAAAACTTCTGAAATAAGTAATTTTTAGAAGAAAACATTACTTTGGAATATATTAACATAGAATTTAGATATTTAAGATATTGCTAATGATTTTTAGTAGAGAGTAAATAAAATAAATTGTAAGATATGATTTTAATTTTAAAATATATTCTCTAAAAGAATTCATAATTTAACTTAACTTCTCAATATGCTTTATCTACCTAAAATAAATAAATATTCCGATATCTACCGATATTTATGGCACTTCCGGTTAGCACACACCCACAATTCACGAGCAAGAAATAAATCGACAATGGGTCACGAGCTGAGGGCATGCGATAGATGGATTTGTTGAGAGAATTAAGTTTTATGACCGATGTCAGTCAGCATTAAGCTAGAAGGGGATTAGCGCCAGCTCCTGTCTGGCCCCGAAATATATAGTATTCCGATTCCCATGCAGCGTGCTTGGATGGGTGAATGAATTCATTTATTTATGAATGCCGTTGGACTTATCGATGGTGGTTTATTTATAACGCAGATTCACAGTGAGTTACAAATGCACAGATACAGTTATAGTTACAGTTACAGATACAGATACAGTTACTAGATACAGATACCACTAGATACAATTAGAGAACTCGGGGGATTTCAGTTAATTGCGCGAACAACTCTCACAGCAGCAACGAAAAGGAACTCGCAGATCTTTATGAAACACCTGCACAGAGATGATATTCTGTTGGCATTCCACTCCAGAGGTGGATCTATGGCGGATCTATTTTATTTTGTTTGTGCTCAGAAGCAGCTGACGGCATTGAAATAGCAACGCCAGTAGGCACGACCACCGCCGGATCCGGATGAATGGATACGCCGGGACCCAGCCGGAGAGCCGGGTATCGTGGAGGCTCCTCCTGATGCCCGATCTGCGCCCGCCAATTCCGCACCGGCTCTTCTCTGAAAGCTCTTTGGCATTAACTGAAATTTTCTTACACATCGCGCTGCTAATTTTATGTCTTATATTGCAATTTAGGTTTTATGTTCCAACTTACTGTTTCGCCAGTGGCGCGATTGATCTGATTCAAATCTTTGAAATCATAATCCAACATAATGCCAGGATCATCGTCGCTATACATGCCTGTTATATAGGTATAAGAATAACTTGATTGCCTTGAAGGGATTTTTGATAAAAACTTACCATCCTCCCGCGCTTGATGGGATTCCAATCCGTTGTGGAGTTCACTTAGTTTTCCATTCAGACTGCTTTTGTCCGAGTAGAATTCGCCAATTCGATGACCACCGCGCTCGTGTTCCAGAGCATGATGCAGGGCCACCATCAAGCGATCCAGGAGCAGGGCAGCTCGCTTTGGAACCACCATCTATGGGCAGAATCATACATATTATGATAAAAATATCTGAACTAAATGCTACAAGGTGTCTACAATCTAAAACTAATAAACGCATTAAACTAGTATACAAATTGGTTTGGCATATTTCATTGACATAACAAAACATTTTTAAAAGTTTTCTTAATTAAATGCTTGCTACGCTAAGCCCACTTCCCACGCCTGAACTTGACCCCTCCGAATGTTTAAGAGAGGCCAGGTCATGCCAGCCCTCATTAGGCCCACCACCAGCACCTGTATGTACCTTGAAGCTCCCATAATCAAGGTGCTGCTGTGACGTCAGCTCAGTTTTCGGGGGGAGATTCGAAATGTAGCTTAGGGTCAAAGTCAAAGCCGAAAAGCAATCAAATGAAAAATATACAATTACAAATTGTGCGTAAGGTGATAGGGATTCAAAACAGACGTGGCCGTTGACCAACACGACCCACGCAAAGATTTAGTAATTTTCAGATTTTCTGGGGGCTTTTTTAGAGAAACAAGAAAATGGAGGAGGAGGATTTAAGGGACATTTTTCCGTACCGGATACTCGTCGTAGCTGAGGCCACTGTCATCGGCCGGGGCGCTGAATATCTCCTCCGGCTGACTGGGAGCCGACCGGCCCCGCTTATCCTCTTCCGGAAATGTGGAGCTGCTGCCCCCCGGCGGTGTCACCTCGCCGGCTGCACTGCCGCCGATGGTAGTGAGCCGGTGGTCCTGGGATCGTTTGTCGCTCGGCTGCCTCATCAATTGCCGGCACATGTGCAGCTCAAAGTTCTGGATGAGGACAAGCAGGATAATCAACAGGGCTGGCAGGTGATAGGTCCTGCCGGAGGAAGAGCTCTCGTTCCGCCAGGGTCTCCTCTTCCAAGGGCGCCTGGTCGTCGCAGTGTGCACGGGTCTCAGCCCAGGTGGATGATGCATTCTGGGTGGCTCCTTTGAAACTAATTACTGTCAAGCTGTCCTTCGTTCGACACTTTTGAAGATTCAACTGAAGCGTTGGCCTTATGCGCCCAACGCTTTTATAGCTGCCAGATCCTGGAGCTTGACGTTCCCTTTGGCCTTTTTTTTCTGTGCAGCTCCTTTTTTTACAGTAATGAAGCATTATAAATGCTTGTTAATCGGAAAGGAGCGCAGTTAAGGAGCTGAGCTGGTCCGACAGTGAAATGCTTTTTTCGTCCCGTGATTTACGACTGGCTTTGCCACCCGGCGTCCTTGTTGTTGCCACTCGACTGCCGTTGCCGTAATTATCGAACATCGAAAGCCATGTCCTGCCTGCAGCCAAGTTATTAACTCACACACATGCTCCTCGTGGGCGAGGGTGTGGGCGTGGGTATGGCTGTGTGATTGCAGCCTGTTGCGCTTTTTCGGTAGGTCCTCCTAATGAGCCAAATGGGAAGGACCTTTTGGCCCGACTTCCCTGCGACTTGTTGCTCGTTAAGCCGCAAAAAAAGAGAGGAGCTGGGGTGTCCTTCTTACTGCATGCGTCCTTTTCGGGTATAAAGTATTCTTCATACAAAAAAGACTTGAGTGCCAATGCATCCTGAATCAAAGGCGGAATCAGTCCAGATTAAGGTTCATTAATTTTTGTAACATATTTTTTGGTTACAGAAAGTTAAAAAAAAAGAACTGTTCTCAAGAAGAACAGAAGATAATGGCTCATTATTTTCTTTTCTTCTTATATTACTTCTAAGCTGATCATTACACGCTATTTAATTAACATAAAAAAGGTGAAGGGCCCTCAAGCAAATATTGTTCGTTTCCACCCAAAGAACAGCGGGTGGGATGCGAATGCGAGTTCATTGGCCATAAAACATTTCTAAGCCAAAGGATTCCATCGATTAATTGCGCAGTGTGCGGTATTTGCAACATGCAAATCGTAATTAAAGCACGCAAATGAGCTATAAACTAGACGAAAACAAGTAAACAAAAAAATATTCATAAAAACCCATTTACTATTTCATATATGTGGTTGACACCCCGCTGCTCAGCAGTTAGCGTAAAGTTGTATATTAGAACAAATAACATATAGACGTTTAATATAATAAAGAATATGAAACATAAATTATTTTCCGTATAAATTTATCACTGAAAGTTTCCCTCATAATTTATTTACCACTTAGTGAGTTATTAATTAGTTTGAAAACTGCCTACTTAATTTTAAATTTTAGGATTTCAAAATGTTTGTCAATTTCGTCCATTTCAACGATGTAACCTGTTATAAAATTTTGAAAATAAGTGGAAAAAATGTTTTGCTTTTCAACATGACGAAAAAGGATCGCCTATTGATGCTTATTAATAAGAATATATATTTTTATGGGGTCGGAAATGATTTCTTCAGTAAATAAAATCATAGAATACATCAAGAAACCCGAAATATATGGTCTTTAAATGGATATTTATCCATATTTTTATATGATATATTTTACAAATATAAGTTTAATAGTAGTATTATAACTATTTTACGTTCTTCCTCTTACTTAGAAATTTTTCCAAGTGTACCTGACGCGTCACAGCATCCCTGGCGCCGCTGTCACCGCCAAGCGCATGCGCCCAACTCCCCCGCGCCGCTGTCATTCCGAGTAACGGAACTGTCAAAACACAGAAAAAGAGAGAGTGTGCGAAAGAGTGAGAGTGCGAGTTCAAAGGCAAGAGGGAGAGCAAGTAATCCTGTCAGCCTCCGAGCCCAGCAGGATTCAGTGTGCGAAGAGGACCCAACTCAGACGGAAACAATTCTGCAGTAATTCGCAAACAACAAAAAACCGAAGCAATTGAAAACTCAAACAAAAAATAACAACAACCAAACACAGGAGAGTGGGGAGCGGACAGGACGCGGAAAGGACATGCAGAAAGCCGAGTGAAAGCGC
>VNKB01014591.1:0-55847 GCA_008042735.1 Drosophila leontia
ATATTATATACATATAATAAATAAAATAATATATGTACATTTATAGGCTTCTATTTAATTAAGAACAATCTTTTTACTCACCTCTTTTTATATTCCAATATGGCCCGGAACGTAATTATTGAATTATTTGATTTCTTAATATTTTTAACACACGACACTTCTGCAGTGGAGAACACTTCAACTTGTAATGCAAAGGGAATAAGAAGAAGCAAGACGAAACCGAAAACCGCTGCTCCGAAAATATGGAGTCGAACCTTCGAGAATCTATTTTAATTGCGTCTTCTACTTTGTTTCGGACTTCAAAAAACGAAGCCCATGCAAAATGTTTTTGTTTTTTTTTTTGCATGCACCGACAAATCGGACTCGAAGGGAGTTCGGGTCTTCGAAGGGAGTTCGGGTTCAAGTAGCAGTCGGCAGAGCGTCGATTCTGTCGACGTCGCAGTCGGCGCGTTGATGAATTGTTGATGAAAAGGCCTATTGATGAAATGTGGTACTGCAGGGCATAAACAAATTCAATTTTTCTCGCATTGAGCGAGTGTTTTTGTTTTCGATTTTCTTTTTTCTAGTTTCGTTTTTTTTTTGTCTGGGATTTCTCAAGATCAGCTTAGTTAAGTTTTGGAGGTTGGAGTGAAAAAATAAAAACTGAAACGGGAACTGAAAATATCTTGATAATTTCAAAGGCAAAATTAAATGGCATAACGCTCAATCTCACCGAAATCTTCGTTATGGGAAAGTATTATCTGCTCTTTCGCTTTCTATTGGGGGGTTTCTTTTTCATTTATTTTTGTTTTGCTTCTTTTGTGAGTGTATAATAACGGTAAGCTTTCCTAGTCAAGGATCTTATTGTACTTTTTTTTTTAATTTTATGGCACTTGGTAATTTTCCTTTAAAAGCAAGTACGCCGAAAATGTATTGGTACATCCTATTTATGGATTATATTATCTCGCTTTGCACGTTTATTTTTTCGCATTTGGGTCAAAACCTGTTGACACACGCTTTTAAAATGGGTTAAATACAATTTCAATAAAAGCAAACAACGATAGAAAAAAAAACGAAGCAAAACAAAACTAATAACATTAAGCGGCAGAAAAAAAAGCATAAAAACTATGACAACAACAACAAAGCCAACCGCTAAATTACAATAACACGGAACGTCAAAAGAAGGGGAAGTGGAAAGGAGGCAAGAGCCGAAGAAGTAGCGGTGGAAGCCGGCGAAGGGGGGGGGAGGAGGAGCGGGCAACTCATTCGTGTGACGATTATCTTGAAATGAGAACACACACCGGCACACAAAGTTAAACGGCCGCGCAACAATGACGACGCCGGCGTCGCAGCCAGCGTCGCAGCCCGTGTCCCACAAGTCGCACGCACAAGCATGGGGCGGAAGCCAGAGCGCCAAAGAGAGCGCGCGCCCCAAAAAAGAGAGACGCGACGACGAGGTCAAACACACAGGCAAAATAAAACAAATGAGCGAACAGCATATATTTTTTTTTACTCTTCCCCCCTCCCCCTGCTTGTGTGTGTGTGTATATATACATACATATACGTTTTTAGCTTCCCATTTGATTATTACTTTTTTGTTTGTTAATTTTGCTGGTCTGCACAAAAAATAAGTATGTAAAAAAATAAAACAAAAAGAGAGCGCAGCTCGCCCTTCACTCGACTCGCAATGTATTCAACTCGCCAACACCTGCGGTCAGCGTATTAATAATAATAATATAAATAATCATAATGGTATTTAAACGAGGCGCCACCTAATACCATTGATTTATTTTGGGCTCAATTTCGGCGTTCTTTTGGAAGTTGTTAATTTTTGTTTCAATTAATTTGCATTGCATTTGAGCTAAAACTGCGACCTCTGTTGTGGCGTGTCGGTGTGAGCCCGACTTCTGTCCGGCGTGTGACTGTGTCTGTCTGCCCATTTGTGTGTGTGTGTGTGGGGCCGACAATCAAAATCAAATGTTGCTTGAGCTCTCGGCGTCGTTTCTCTGACTTTTGTCTTTTGTCTTTGCCTGCCTTACGTTTGTTTGTTGTCTTTGCATTGGCTTTGTTTTTTTTTTTTTTTTCTAGCAAAGAGGAAGAGGAGAAGAAGAAGTGCAATGGGTGTTCCGCCTGCCGCCTGCCCCCCAAGAAAACGAACAAAAAACTGAAGTTGTACAACTTAAATGGATTTTGCACGCTTATTTCTTCGTTTTCTGTTTGCCGCTGCTTCCTTCTTGCGTTTGTTTTTTTATGTTTTTTTTTTGTTGGTGTTGGGTTACTTCTGCTAATCCAGCAGACTAAGAAATGGCCAAAACCCCCGTAAAACCCCTAAAAAATATAACTAAAAATCAAATAAAGAACTTCCTAGGGCTTCCACTTTTGAGCTTTAGCTTCGTTGAAGATTTTCTTGTTAAAGGTATTTTTTAAAGAAGTACATGTTTTCTAACTGTTTAAATGGGTTAAATATATTAACTAGTTAATGAAACAAGATACTTATCAAAAATAGTGATTATAACTTATTGTAGACATTTACCAATTAGATATTATATTTTATTTAAATAAGACTGTAAATTACTTTACAATATAAACAATAATAGATATTAAATGATGCCCCTTGAGCTTTCAGTTAACGGATAAATGAGAAACAGCTTTAAAAGAAATATATTTTGTTGTTCTTTTCCTGGGGCTCTACAGTCTGAAAATAGTTAATAAATATTGTTGCACGGGCGGCAAAAGCGCTCTATAAACTATTGAATGGGTAATTGAAATCCATGAGGTTCAAGCCCCGAAGAACAAGATACAAACGGTGAACTACTTTTATGCGAATGCTCTTTTCCCTCCCTCCCATTTTTTGTGGGGTTGGCGGAATGGATAAATGGTGAACTAGCCCACAGTTATCGGCCTTAGCGTCTCATAATTAATAATCAACGTTTTCTGTATCTCTCGGTCGAGACAGCCGAGACTTGCCTGGCCTGGCCTGGCCTCTCTTTCGCGCGCCCCGTTCCCGTATCTTTCGGTGTCTCCATCTCTGTTTCGGCCTGTGGTGTGCGCGCGTGAGTATCTGTGTCTGTGTCCGTGTCCGTGCCTATGTAGCTGTATCTGTATCCGTTTGGCAGCCACGACGAGAGGCAATAAAATAAAGGGCCAAAGGCTCACGGCTCACACAGGCAAACAAAACAAGCGACGACTACGACGACAGTGGCGGGGGTTGTGATGGGGAGGGAGTGGTGGGGGGTTTTGTACTAGCAGCGAATGCGTTCCCTGTGTTTGGTTTGTTGTTGCATTTGGCAGGGTTGTCACTGGTTATGTCCCAAAAGCGGGCAGCAATTAAGCAGGGATTATATTATACGCCGAAGAGGGTTTCTCCCCACCTCCTTTTTTGTCCTTTGAGGAGGAAAAATTAAATAAATGTGGGGTTGTTCAGCGAGGAAGTGGCAAAATCGTTTAATAGCGATATGGTCGAATTTTTGGGTCTGTAAGTCAACAAGAAAGCGTCGCTTTTCTTTTTTTTTATTTATTTCCCTTGAACACTCTCCGGATACAAGAACTGGAATTCATTACGTATAAGTATGTTTAGTGATCGATATAATTTATGGTATACATTTAGTTTATAACTTTAGCTATGGGTATACCAAAAGGTTCTGTTGTAGGTCTTGTAAAACTCGGGTTACGGTAGTTTTTATTAAATCTTCTACATTTCTAGCAATTTTATATTTATAATATCCATGAGTCTCAAGGCCTCTTTGCAGTTACATCTTTAAGATATTACTTATCTTAGATACATATGTCATAAGTGTGTGTGTTAAGCCCTAGTTTGTTGGATGATTCATGCTTTTTATCTTCATGTGGTTCTAGTTCTGGGAATTCAGTAAAAATAAATGTATTCTAATGGAAGTAGATAGGAACTTGAGTCTAGACATAGTGCAAATAATCGTAATGGCATTATAAAAATGCCATTAAAGAAATTAAATTATTAATATATATTAATGTAAAGCTATTAACAACTTAAGTGTTAAGGCTATTAGTTAACATCGATTAACGCTTTAGGTTAAGACGTGTGCGTTACGGTAAGGGTTAAAGATCACCAACAAGGATCTTCTGGCATTGACCTCGCTCTCTATCTCTCAGCTGGTTCATTCGCCTGCTGTTCGCTTCCCTCTCCCTCCTTATCCTTGCTCTTCTCCTTGCATCTTACATGTGCAGCTGTTCCGTTCACATCAAGTCAATCACAATCACAATCACAGGTAGTCAGCCTCACACGCACACGCCCGTTTGTCAGCTGTTATCAATACAAGAACAAAAACGCTACAAGACAAAGCGGGGGGCATAAAAACACAAAAAAAAAAAAACACAAAGGAGGGGGGCTGAACAACTGTTCTTGTCGATCGGCTCCCCATTTATCGCCCTCTCCCGCTCACTCGGAAGTGCCAGGCAGATCGAAAAAGAGAGACCGGGAGCGAGCGGAGGAGAGTGAGCAGCAAAGAGCGAGCGCTAAGAGAGTTTAAAGAGGTTGTTTACTAACTGCATGTGTTGGTGTGTGCTCGACGTCATCATAAATTTGTATCCCATCAGCTGTTAAAAATTCATACAGCTGCTGCCGCAGCCTCTCTCCCCCACCAAAAGGAAAACAACGAAAAAAAAAAATATGTCATTGGGGGTTGCTCTTCGTTGCTCCCTCCCTCCCATAGCGCTCTCCTCAAAAACAAATTAAAGTGGAAAACGCATTTTGATTCAACGCTTGCCTTATCGCCTTCTTTTTCTGGGTTTTTGATGAAATCATTTTCTCTGTGTGTGATTTCTTAATTGAAAATCACTTTCAATCGTCACAGAAACACTTCAAATGCCCAGCTCTGCCAGTTTTCTCACGAAAACAGTTCATTTTGGATTTTTGGATAAAAGCAATTACGAAATCCATTTTTTTTCTCCAGGGACAACTTTAGATTGCCAGAGCGAGGGGTTTAGATTCAAGGAAAAGTGAGGAAAAACTCTAAAAAATTAATATTAATTTTACATTCAGATACAGTTATATATTTTTAATAGATCTTATAATTATTCTAAAATCGGAGATGTCAAGTCTTTGGAAAACTGCGTGTGGCTTTTATTTTTGGGGGGTGGTGGGGGGTATTTGACCAAGAAGTAATTACGTCGCAACTGGCGCCCAACGGAGTATGTGTTGTTTCTTCGCACTCCAACGCATCATCAGGCCAAAATGAGGCGTAGCAAATCCACCACCACCCACTGGAGTATCCTCCCTTCTCCCTTCTCCCTACCCTATCCCCTCGTCGCCTCAAACACATTCAGACGGGCAACAACTGAGGGAAAAAGTCCACCACGCGGCGTGGACATAAATCCACTTGGACGGCATACAAACCCCTCTCTTTCTCACTCTTTTTCGACGATTCGAATGCAAGCGACCCCCGCTGAGCGAGAACACGAAAAACGAGGAACGGAAAAGTGGAGAAAACACACAGGGGGAAATTCCTATTCCCCATCGTGCAGAAAATTTGATACTCTTCTAGTTGAAAGTGCAATAATTTGTATCTTAGAATAAAACTTTATGACTAAAAACTGGCAAACTATTAAATTCTGATCATATTGAGCTTTTTTCAATAGCTGCATCTTTTTCGCTTTGCCTGCAATGTACAAGGAAAGCAAAAACAACAGCTGATATAGGACTTTCAATGCTGAAGATATAAAATGTATATCACTTTCACTCTCTCATTTTCGCTTTGCCTGCAATGTACAAGGAAAGTAATATCCATAAATAGCTTTACGTAGCGAACGAGAGAGTTTTGCTGCATTCTGAGTAAGCATTAGATTTTTCCCCAATTCAAAGTTGAAGTTGAGATAGTATTTTTGCATTATATATGTACATATGTAGATGGATCGATCCAAATATTTATGTTGTCGTATATAGAGTATTCATAACGTAGAGTCTAAAACCCGATGACGACGCTGTTCAATACGAATTGTTGCCTGCTTTCCATCCACTGATGGATTTTAATGCAGCAGCCCGCAAAATCGTTTACGGGCGCGACCCTTCTCCACCATTACACCCGGTACTATGCAGCTCTACCTCTAAACACGTACTCCCCTGTTGGTACTCCTCGAACTCGCTGGCCAAAGCACGCTTTTTTTTCGCTTTCTGGTTGCCTGGCAATCACGGGCTTAATTAGTTTAAGTGCGTCCCGTTGTATGGGTTCTATACTATATATATATCCAGGGCTCATGCTCCGGCACTGGCGATTGTTTGAAAGCATTTTAATTGATCTAATAGAAGTGGTAATCAATATGTTTACGGATACTTTTTTTTGTGCAAAATTGAATTTGGGTTGCCTGTGAGAGAGAGGGCGGGTCAATATCTGTTGCTTTATCTGGTATATATGTATATATATTTATGGGTTTAATCTTTAAGTCTTTAAAATAATATATTTTCAAATAATAAGTCTTTATGATAAATAAATTAAATTGGTTACAATGGTTTTTCAACCACTTTTATTTGTTTTCTTTGCCAGAACCCATTGGGAATTATAGTGGCTTAAAATCCGATTAAAGCAAATACAGTTTTCCAACTAACAAATTATGTTAACTTAATAGTCTTACAATAATACTAATAAAAAATCAAATAATAAGTCTTTATAATATATAAATTAAATTGGTCTCAAACGGTTCCTTTGGTAGAACCCATTGGGAATTATAATGGCTTAAAGTCCAATTAAAGCAAATAGACTTTTCCAACTAACAAATTATGTTAGTTAAATATTATTACAATAATAATATTCTGCAATTTTGAATTGTTTTCCGGTGGTCGAATGCAAGGTGAGAAAATTATGCATAATTAATTTTCAACCCCCCACTTTCTCTACTTAGAGATTATTTTTACGGTTAAAGGGATTTATCCATTACGCCGGATGGCCTGTTGTAGTTGTTGTTGTTGTTGGCGGGGGGTTGAAATATGTTAAACAATAATAATAATAATGAATAATTAAGTCAACCTGAATAATTGTATTATTCAAGATTTCACTTGCCTGCAGCAATGACTTTATATCGCATTGTTCTATAGCATATATATATTACATATATATATATTTCAACAGATTTATATTTAATGGGGGAATGTATAAATATATAAAGCCTTTGTTTTAAAAAGCGAATAATATTTCAGAACGTTTTCTTGATTAATTTGCGTCGGTTGCCAAAAGTAAACTTTAGACACGTGGCCATCTCAAGAAGTCACCCGGCGGTTTGTGATTGCTTTAGGTCTTATTTGGTAATCTCCAGAGGTCCAGGTGTTCAAATAGAGACGCGGAACAGCTTCTTTTCGCAATATATGTGTGTTTGTATATATCATACATATATACACACGTCGTATTCCCAGAGTTCTTCAAAATATGTGTGTGTGTTTTATTTTTCAGGGTGATGACGATGATTATGATGAGGTTGTTCCTTGACTGCAACAGAACAGAGCACTGAGAACGGAGGGAAACCTCCCTCTTTTTCCTGGATTTTGGATTTCCCTGCTTCTATTTTTTTCTTCTATTTGACTGACAGGCGGTGGCGGTGGACGTCATCGTCTCCCGTCGCTTCCATTTCCATTACCATTACCTTCGGGGGCATTGTCGTCAGCACGAGTACGAGTCTGTTTGTCTGTGTGCGTGCGTTTGTGAGTGGGAAAAGTGGAGGAAAAGCAGGAAAACTCCCTTTCGACTAGGTGCCTTTCGAGAGATGAGATGAGATGCGATGTCTATGTCTGCCTGAATACGGCATTGCGGGAATATATGGGTTATGTGGCAAATTGATTCGATTAGACGTCATTTGTGTCATCGATAAACGATTCCGAATCGATACCGGAAATGCGATTAGCACTCGGATTTCGAATAAGTGGGTAGCAAATGAATGCAGTTTGTGTGAGCCGTGACTTTGGAATGGGAGTTGTCTTAATCAGTTAATTACTGGGATGAGTCAGTATAACTTATGTATCATTTATGATTAATCTGTAAAGAATGGTAAATTGATGAGAGCTTGGCATTTTTTTTTATTTCGATTCCTTGGGTGACTATTTATAAGTTTGAATAGATTGTGAGTTCTAATTGTTTAGATTTAGGTTAGGAATCTGGATTAGTTCTATATTATATAATGATATTAACTTTTAATTTATATAAACTGCTTAAGTTTGTGAGATAAACACTTTTTATTCACCTATTCACTCATAATCTATCCTTATTTTCACATGATATAATGATTCTATGACTATAAACTGCAAAAGTATCTGAAATACATTGTTAAACAATTGAAACCTTAGATAAACCTTAAATTCCCCTAACCATATAATTTTTTTCCATCCTTAAAACGATATGTAAACCAATTTTTAATAGGAACATATAAAAAAAACATAATTTGTTCATAACATTGTTAAAATACGAAATTCGAATACCAATTCCGGACCCTTTTTTTCACTTTCGTCTCCAGAGAGGCTTTGGGAACACCCTCGAGCCCTTCGAACAAATCCCAGGCATGCTGGGAAGAGGTATTCCTAGGAGGCTGAGCCTGGGCTGGGTTGTAATGCAAACCAGTTCAGTGGTTGCTATTTTGTGGGATGTTTTTTTGCTGTATTTTTTCATTATTCACACTCCTTGTCCGGCTTTGTAACATATTAATATTTCGACTTGTATATTTCAATGGGGTCTGCGTTCAGTGAACTGTGCGTAAATTGAACAATTTATTTACAATACTTTTACACATTATCAGAGTAGTATTGTAAAGTTAAATGGTTTTTGAAGGATCTAATACAAACTTAGTGTTTATTTTTGCTTATAAAGGTAAATTGTATGTTTCTAGGCCAGAAATTGATAAAGATACTTTTCAACTTTTAAACTTTTTAACTTTTTAACATTTTAACTAGTTAATCTAAAATATATGAACTTCAATAGGATTTCCATGACTTGTACTTGGTTTTGTTTTGAATGCATAAATTCATTCCAGACTTTAATTTCCCTTACCTATTTGGGGTTTTTTGATACGAATATCTAGGATTCCAGGAATTAATTAAGTCCATCCTAGATATGCATCTAGTTTAAATTTCAAATTTACAGAAACATCTTGTCGTGGATCTTATGCAGATTTAATGATCTAGATTTCAGATTCCCGGATTTCGATTTATAGATGCATTGTATTTTTTTTTTTGGAAGCAGGCGACGAATCCGTTTTAAATACATACATATTTATTCCATAGGCCTCTTCTTCCTTTCCTGCAGTTTACCATTCATTCGTTTCTCGCCCCATTTCTTTGCTTGTTCCGTTCGCTTCAGTTGTTGGCTTCCACCTCCTGTCCCCTCCTCTCCTTCTGCCGCTTTCTGTCCCCTCCTTTGTTGTGTGTTGTTGTTCTTCTCCTCTATTTTTTTTTTTTTGTTGCCCTGGGGGGTCGTCTTCTCTTCTCTGCTCTGCTCGCTCTCCAAACCGCGCTTGTTGCTGTTGTTGTTTTTGTTGTTGGTCGAGTGGCTCGATTTGTTTTGAAATTGAAATGGTAAAAAGATTGATGTAATTATTGCCACCCTTAAACTCTGATGGTAGCGACAAATTCGATAAGTTCAGGCTTCTCATTCGATGTGTGTGTGTTTGTTTTACAGAATTTACAGCATTATGTAGGTTTTTCTCCACACACTCTCTCTCTACACTTCTTTTTGGCTTGCGTGTACACAATTCGAGTTTATTTCCATTCCTGTGCCACCTCCTACTCCTTCTTGCATGGCTAGCCTGTGCTCCTCTTCCTTCCCTTTTGCCAGCTCGTCTTTTTATCTTTTGTAAAACGAGTTCTTTAAACCTAAAACAGAATTCAAGACACGTCAAATTGATTTTCATCTATGTATTTTATATACAACAACAACAAGAAGAAACAAGGAGTAGAACGAGGCGTTTTAGGAGGAGGAAAAGAACCGAAAAGAAGGAAAGTAAAGCGAATTACGTGAAGAAGAAGAGCAGCAGCAGGAGAAATGTCAGGCAGCCTGTCTTTGCGTGTGTGTGCGTGTGTGTGCACTCCTTTTGCATCCCCATTTATCCCGATTTGCCATCCCTATCAGTTTGTTTTGTGCCTAGTTTGCATACTACATACTGTCCACTCCCCCATTTTCCACATTCGTGGAATCAATCAGCTCCATAAAGGGGGGAGGTTAGTTCCGTTATCTTTGTGAAAACTAAAAGATTATTGGGATTAGCCTAGTCGCATATGTGTGTGTATGTGAGAGCTCTGGTTCTCCTTCACTTGTTTTCCTTTACTCCCGACTTGTTACCGTTTTATTTCTATTTTTTTTGGCAGCTTGTTCTTTGCTTCCTCCTCCTTGCTCCTTTCTGCTTTGGCTAAACTACAATGAAGTCTACCCAAAAGGGCTGTCAAGAATCTAACCCTATATATTCCATAAAAGCTATAGAACAAGTTGTCTGATTCTCATAATACTTATTCAAAATAAAAATTAAATTAAATTATTAAGCTGATATCTTTTAATCTGAGCAAGTTATTAATTTATTAAAAATTATTATTTATTTTCCATTAGCGACAGTCTCCACTGTACTCCATTTGCTGCCGCTTGGTGCCCCCCCCGTTACTGTTGTTTTTATAGCCATTTCTTTGGCTCCTTGTTGCGCTTCTCTTCATGTTGCTCTCGTTTTCCTCTCCTCTTTGTTGTTGTTGTTGTTGTTTGGTTGCCGCTGTGAGTGCGAAGGAAAGATTTTTGGTGGCAACTCCCATGGCAACTTGTTGGCCTTTGTCTGCAAACATTACATTCGAATGGGCAGAAGGGAAGGGGAATGGGTGAGTAGGTAAGTAAGTGTGTGTGTGTGTGTGTATCCAATGCGAGGCTGGTGTTTTTTTGTTCTCATCTTTCAGCTGTTCAAAGATTGTTAAATATCAAAGCGAACCTCAACGGGGGAACTCTCTGTTTTCCTTGTTCTTATTGAAGATAAAGCTGAATTTGTTTACTTATCCGTCTGGCGGTCGGAGCAACACATATCCCCCACATACCAAGTGATGTGCTGGAGCCGGAATTTGGTATTTGGGAAGTGTAAACAATTGGGGTTGTGGGGGTTACAATGGAAAGAGCCCTCTAATTATTTTCCTTTGCCTTTTGGGGAGGTTACTCTCCATGGGGATCTTTCGTCTAATTCATGGGGAAATCCTTGGAAAAGCTCACACAATTCGTACGTTGTCAATATGGTTTTAACCCGGTTTGTTATCGGTAGGAACATACGCACTTAATATCATATCGACAAAATATTCCAAACTTTAATTTCTAGATTTTTTTAAAATACCGAATATAAAAAAAACAAATACACATGTACGTTATTGAACAAGTAATTTTCATCGCAAAACATAAGATATTTAAAAACAAAACCATAGGAATTTTATGTTCAAGAATTTATTGTTAATGGATTAATATTAGAAAAAAAAGCGACTTCCGGAAGTGAAAAACCGTGATAAAACGAAGCTCCCATCGTTTTCCTTTCCCACTTTTCACCATATGGCTGACCATAATGTTTTTTCTTTTTTTTTTTTTTTTGTAGTTTTGGTCCCTTCAGGCTCGGATTGCTTGTGCGTTTTCTTATCGTCATACAGGCATCATCATTCATCCGTTTGAAACCTCAACTTTTCCCCTGGGACTGTTAAAGGAACTGGGCTAACGTCTTATCAGTGACACGCCCACTAGCCAGGACACAGGACATGGGACTAGCGTGTGCCTGTACACTCACTTGAAAAAAGCAAACGGATAGGAGTATAGGATAAAAATTGAATTATTTTTTCTAGTTAAATCTTAAAGCCACGTAAAAGGCTGAAACTACAATAACAGCAATGGAAAACAAATGCAATTAGTGTTGGTTAAATAGCACTCACTGTAATGAACATGTTCATTTGTTCATTCTGAATTCACCCATACTGTTGCCTTGTTCATTGTTTACTAAAGTATTCACTTGTTTACTATTCTTACTATTGATTATTTAAAAATTACACTAACTTTAGTAACTCATTTTTGTTTATTTGAAAAGTGAACTAACTTCAGTAGTTTTAACTTAAAAATATAATAGATATGTGAGGAATCTTTCCTAATCATATGGTTTCAGTTAGTACCATTTTGTATGCATATACTTTTCCCAGATCCTTTTTTATCAAACTGTTTGAGAAAAAGAGGCAAAAGGTAAAGGGAAAAACTAAGGAAAAGCAATCACAGTAGAGACATACAAGAAGGGGCAGGTGTGCGGCAGAGGTTCTATACAGACTTGTCTCTGTACCTCAATTTTCTTCTCGATTCTACTACTCTCCTGTTTGTTTTCTCTTACTCTTAGCCATTTTTTGCGTTTGTTTTCTTGTTGTTGTGTTTTGAGTATTTTCCCTGGCAAAGTTTGAAACTCGCACTTCCCTAAACTGAAATCTTTGAGTAACTTGAACATAATTGAGTGGCATTAGCGACCAAAGAAACTTCACACAAAATGTTATCCCCATAACGCGAACTTTGAACTTTCCTGACTGGAATTTTCTTTATAACTTTGGCGCCTTCAAGGGGGAGGAGGGGGAGGAAAACTTACTTGCACTGGGCACAAGGTAAATTTTTAATAGAAATTAATTGATTTATGAGCACTGAATGGGAGATTGGATAAATAAATAAATTAGTAAATAACATAGAAGCTGTATTTAAATTATTAAAATTTAGATATTGTAACTAAAACTTGCCTGCAGTTAAAATATATTCAATTTCAAAGCTTACAAAATAGGGCGAGAGAGCTTTGGTATTTAATTGTGCAAGGACCTTTAATAACTCGTTAAAAGGACACCAAACGCATAACCCACACATAAATCGAATTGCTATAAAATATAAAAGTATAGAGGGGGAATGCGGTGGTGGCAGATACAGATACGGAGATACAAAGATACGCAGATACGGATACGCACGCTTAGGGATGCGGGGCTTGTGGTTGAAGTACGTATACGTACGCTCTCGTGCACAGGGGCGCCCCTATACACACAGACGCAGACGGTCGAGGGGCAGGTTCCCGAGCAGGACGAGATACACACAATCATATATACGTACAGACAAAGCCGGTCAGCCGGCACACTAAGAGATACAGATACAAAGATACAGAGCAACGAAGAGTTCGCGCAGCTCTTTCCCCTCGAATAAAGAGCGACAAACGCAACATCTGCTCCTGTTCGGCGAAAAATGAGTAGCAAAAACTTTCCACAAAAAAAGAAAAAAAACCTTAATCAACATTTAAGGAGCCTAAACTCACGCACTTTTCTCCCGGGGAAAAGCTGCGGCATGAGGACCCAGTTGACCCTGTGCACTGAACCCGCTTTGCCTTGACCTCGCTTGTACAGCTTGTCCCGAAAAAAAAAATATATATAAATATATATAAAGGGGAGCAACGATCTCGTTTCCGAGAGCAAACTCCTCGTCGGGGGCAAAGAACCCCAAGGAGGGGTTATAAGTGAACTAATTTATGGACACTGGATACCTCAGGGATTAAATGTATTGTTGAGAAACCTGGGATAAGGCGAAAAACTTGGGGAAAACTCAATTATGAACGGAATTCCTTGTTTTTGAAACAATCTACTTACCTATTATTCATTTGTAGAGAGTACTATAATTTAAGATAACGCTGTATAGATATTCTTGATTAGGACCGACATGTACTTGTAGTACTCGTCGTCTTAGCTCGTTGTTTCGATATCATTCTCGTTGTTTTTAATAGTCGCTAGGGTCTTATTTTCGTTGTTTTTGTTCGTCTTTAATCGTAGTTTTTTGTTGTACTCTCTTTTTCCAGTTCTTTGTTCTCCTTTTATACATTGATGATCATCGTTTTGTCTCAATCACCCTCAATCTCGTTGTTCTTACTCGTCAATTTGGTTTCATTCTTGTTTATTCACTTTTTTACTCGCCGTTTCGCTTGTTTTTATAAGTCGCTTCACTCTCATTATCGTTGTTTTTACTCGTCGTTTTACTTTCAATCTGGTTGCTTTTACTCGACATTTCGCCCTCAATCTCGTTGCTTTTACTCGTCAATTTGCTTTCATGCTCGTTATTTTTATTATTAGCTTCACTCTGATGCCTGCCTTTTTCACCTGTCGTTTCTCTATAACAATCTTTGTCTTTACTCGTTGTTTTGATCTTTGATTGCTTGTTCGTTTCTATTTCTTGTATGCTCTTTTTGTATATTTATGTGTCATTGACGCCTCAAAATTCATAGTAAAATTTGTCAGCGCCTAATAAGACGCAAGCGAGCGAGCAAAGTTTTGAAAATTTCCCAAAATTAAAACGATCTGGCAGCGCAGCCGATGATGGCCTCACTGAGCATCCTTATGCGACATCCTGGCCGCTGCCTCGTCGCCACCTGCTCCCGCTGCGTCCGAATGCTGAGCAGCGACCTGGTGGCCGCCCTGCGTCCCATCTATCTGGCCATTAGGCCGAATCCTCAACTGGCCGATCGGACGCCGCCGGAGGAGATGCGTGTGAATGAGAAGTCATTGCGTCAGCTCAGTTCCCATTTGGAATCCCTAACTGGACAGTCTGTCGATAGTTCCCTGCCAGCCGATGGAATGCTAAAGTTCTACATGTACTCCGTGCCGGACGAAGAGGGGTCAACGTTAGGTGGTGGCCACCTGGTTCGTGTGCAGGTGGACCGGAGTCTAATGGATCCCAAGGCCGTGATCAGGGGCATACTCCGGTCGTGCAAGCTGCTGCCCAAGGGTCAGGAACAGGAGAGGCAGGAGGAGAAGCAGGAGCAGCAGGAGCAGGAGAGACAGCTGAAGCAGGAGGAGCAAGAGTGGGAGCTAGAGCTATCCAGAAAGCCGGGTTTGAAGGATAAAAAGGCCGTGAAGGAGCTGGAGAAGGTACTGCGGCGGCAGGAGCACACGAAGCCAGAAAGGGAACGTGTGCGACCTCCTCAACGGAAGGTTAGCCAATCGAATAACCTGGGTAACACCTTGACGGAGCTTCTAAAGGATCCGCCCAAAAAGGAGGACCACTCTCTGGACACCTGGATGCGTCAGGCCCTGGCCAGGGCCCAGGCTGCCGAGGCCACAGCCCTTCGGGCCAAAATCGATGCCCTGGAACGCTCCCTGATTCAAACCCTTGGCATCCGCGGCACACGCTATGACTGTGGCTGCAATATGGAGCGATATCATGATTGTCTCCAGATTCTGAATGATCTGGTTACAGAGGATTCAGCGGTGGCATCGCAGCTACGTATCCTGGGCAATCGATTTGTGGTCTTTGCACCCTACACGGGCATCAGCCTGGAGGGCGATGTGATGCTCTTCTCGGGCGATGCACCCTCCAGTTGGCTGGGATTTCTCTTGAAGCAGATGCGTCTGCATGAGGAGCAACTGCGTCTGGTGCCGCTGTACGAGAAAGCCCTGTCCGCCGTTCTTTTGGGCATCCAAATAGAGCGCCGGCGAGCTCCTGAGCCGGGTTGTGAGGCTCGAGCCTATGCCGAGAGTCTGAGGCGTGTGATCCGTGCGGTTAGCGAGCATCTGAAGCTGGAGGAGAGTGTGCGAGAGTTGCCACCGACGCTGCAGGATCACCAGCTGGTGGTGATGCCCGATGACAGCGATGCACCGAAAGTTAGCCAGACGGGCTTGTTCCTGGCACCCGCCTCCTGTCCGGGCTCCGATCTTGTGGCGTTCATCTGCCGGAATTTGGATGTGGCCAGCGGTAGGGTCAGTCGCTATCGCCAGGACATCGAGGTGGAGCGTAGATTGTGGCAACAGTGCCAGGATGAGCTCGGCCTGCAACGACTCAGCAAGGATGATTCGGTGACGCCGGACAAGATGGTCCTGGCCCTGCAGCATCTCCTCAAGAGTGGCGTCAAGTCCTGCCGTGGCCTCAGTCTCCATATCACCAACTATTGGTCAGTGCCCACCGATGGCATTGTGTGCATCCCCTGGAACTTTATGTCGCAGGAGCAAAAGTAGGTAGTAGTGTGCGGGGGAGCAGTCCTCTTATCTAAAACAAAAAAAAATCTAAATAAATTCATGCGTTTTTTTCGGTCTTTAATTTATATTTAATTTATTTTTTGTTTATATTTGTATTTGATGCCATATTAAGTTCTAATGGATTATTTTTTTATCCTGGGTCCCTGGCATCCTTGGCCAGCAAGCAGGAGATTCCTTGAGCCAAACCAAGGTCTGCGATGACTGGGATTTTCCTGTACTTTTCCGTTTTCGGGCTCTCCTTCGGGGGTTGAATGAAGTCCTTGTACGACTTCTGTGTTGAGACTACAACAGGCATTACACAGTGGGAAATTATAGTGATTTTGGTGCTTTAAGTAAATATTTATATTTTATTTACGAAAAGATTCTATAAGATCAAATATGCGTAGTCTTTAAAAAATATTCTGTTTTTTTCTGTTATCGAAGCAATATAATCGGAAAAGGGAGAAGAATAAATTAAATACAATTTTGCGATTATTTATCGATAACATCAAAGTTTTGTTCGATATATAAAATGACTATATATTAAAATGGAAGGTAGATAATAAATAATTATAATAATAATAAAATAATATTTAAATAACATTTTCGATATATTAAAAAAAATATCGATATTTTAAACCTAAATAAAATATGATATTTATCGAAATCAAATATTAAAGTATACGAAGTGTACAATTTATTTATCAGACTTTTTCTTCCAATTTATGTACATCCCTAGGAATATATATTAATGTATTTCATTTATATTCAATGAATATATTTAATTTTGTATACATATATATTAATAATATTTAACTGTGAGAATTCTCAAGATTTGTACATTTTGAAATTGTATTATGTGGCTTTAACCACCAAGGACTAATGTTTTTTGCCCCTCAGGATCATAAACTCCAGGTTTTAAAGTGCATGAATTAAACCAGTTTATAAAATCAACGGAGATTCACTCAATAAATTTTTAAAATATGTATAATAATTGCTTGTAATGTTTTCGTCTCTGTAAGGACTGTTGCAACCCCATGAACTGGTGGATGGAGTGTCCTTGCGTTGATAGTAAGCTTCAACTTCCTCTATGTAGTGCGAAATTTTCTGTAAGATTTAGCTAATGTTCCATGGCTTCGCTCCATCAATGTCGTGGTGATGGGAAGGAGAGAGAGTGGGAGTGGGAATGGGAATGGGGATGAGAAATGGCAACGGGGTGGAAGATGAGAATGTGGAATATGGCATGGTGAACCCGGAAACTCCAAACCCAAAGCTGTTGAAGTTTGTCTGGTGTCGTTTTTGTCCTTCCCTTCGTGTCCCTTTTCCGTTGGGGCCCAGACGTTGTCATCCACCTCCGCCTTCGCCTCTTCCACACGTGTCCGTTGAGTGTCCATTCGGGGGGGCGGAGGACGATGAGGAGAAGGTGGAATAGTCGTCCTTTGCCAGTTGTCGCATATTGATCCCTTGAAGTTTGCCAGCTTTCCAAGTATCCGTTGTAATTTCCAAGTATCAAATATCTGCCCTTATGGTAGTATACACCGATGGACAATGGCATTCTTTAAATATGGTTAGCTCTGAAATATTCAGACAGTTGTCCATAAAGCATATGATAAATAAATAATATTGGTAATAATAAGAAATAAATATATTAAGGTTTGATCGAAATATGATATATCGATAATGATATCGCGTTTAATATTTGATACATATATCGAAATTTTAGGTATCAAAATATATATATCACTTTGCTTTAATTTTATTTTGGTTTATAAAACATCTTACTATATGGTAGTTGAAAATAAAATATCGTCATTGATCCGATATATAAAATAGAATATCGATTTATTGCACACATAAATATTTATCACACATTTATCGCACATTTTGTATCAAAAATTGTTAAAACTTATACATAAAAATTTGGAATATGGCCAAATATCGTATTTAACTTTAAAATATGGATTCAAATTATCGAAAACAATTCGGAAAATTTTAATTAAATTATTTGCCTCTTTTACCGATTATATAATTTATGTATATATCGATTTTATCACTATTGCATGTGATAATTATGTGGAATTATCATATCAAGACCAGATTAAGTAAGGGTAAATATTAGGGGGAATGAATGAACCTGATTAAAAGTGACCAATAGAGCCAGGTTTTCGATTTATCTCTTTTTTTTCGAAATTAAAATAAAGCAAAGTGCGTGTCTCCATGGAGATTTGAAGCGTGTAAAGCGAAGGGTAAGTTGGTGGAAATGGGGTTAAGGGATACTCGAGGGATACTCCCATGTGTGGCTGATTTGCACCATCATTAAAATCATCATCGTCAGCGTTTGTAATCTAATTTGCAGTCATTTCGGCGTCATCGTTGACCCACCCTTCAGCGTGTGTGTGTCCTTTTCAAAAACTTTTACGCCGGGCACTTCAATTTAAATGGGGTGGCTGCTCGGCCAGGAATGGCATGCATATTGTATGGAGTGTAACCCAAACCCAAACCCAAGTCCCTGTGACAATCTTCTTCTGTTGTGTTTGGTCATTCCGCATAGATTTCGCTTTGTGTACAATATAGTGGAGGGATCGGGGATAATGAAACGGGGTACAAGAAAACGAGAGGGTTTGTCTTGCCAGCGGAAATTGAAATGGGCTGAGCCCAGTGAAAGTTCAAGTTAATAAAATGTGAAAGCCACTGCTACAAGGCCTTATCCAATTGGGAACTCAAGTGGCCTTGCCTGATTCAACAGATTCTGGGTTTCATTATTAAACTGAACACAAGGAATTAGCATTTTGCAATAGATATTTATGTATATAAGGGATGGCACCAAATAAGAAATATATAAAGAATGTACCGATATTTGAAGTTTAATAATTGATTATCGATATTTTAATGTTTAAAATATCACATCAATAAGATATAATTGAGAAATCAATGCCAGATTCAATAGATATTCACAGATATTTGCACAAAAGTTGATCAATTAATTATCGATCATTTAATCGAAACAAAGTAATCGAAAATTGAGGCAAAAACAAGTAGAAAACATATTTTTCAAGTATATTGTTATTTTAAAGTTAAATGCAATATTTTTCTATATCCAAAATATAAAAAAAATAAAAGTTTACTATATGCTTATGGGTAAATCATATTTTTACTAGTACAAAAAATGATAAAACATTGAATTTTGATATTAAATTAAATTTGCTATTTTTTCTATATCAAAAATGTTGTTTATAATATTTTTGTGGCTTTATCATAACGTAGTACTCCTTCTTTTGAAAAATGTGCAACCCTAATTACAAATTTGGACTTACGTTTTAGGTATATGTACATCACTCATTTAAAATTTGTTTTTATTGTACAGAATTGAGTTAGTGCATAGTTTAAATTAGTAACATATAGTTAATATAACTCTAATGGGAGACTGCTGCTGCTGCTGCTACGGCTTTCTGCGAATGATGACTGAGAGCTCGTGTGGAGTGGAATGGGTGCTGCGAAGGCAGGGGAGTTATATGAAGGCCCCATCTGAAGAATGTATGTGTATATATATAGATCTGTATATATATATTCCTATTGCGCACAAAATTGCAATATCTCTCTGTAATTGCAGGAACTCTTGCAGCACCGATCGGCGATTTCAAGCGATTCCCGCTTCCTGCGCTTCCCAAAACTATTGGCTGTTGGATATAAATATAGAAATAATATCGGTAATTAAGTTAACACGATAAAGACATCACCACTCACGATATAAATCTCTGTAGGAATAAGTTCTGCCCTCGCACATCTGCTGAATGAGGTCGCCCAAGTTGGTAGAGCATATGTGTCGGGCTTCCTGATCATCAGCATCAGGAGGACTGGTCACTGGAATGGCCCCCACTTGGGGTACCCAGCAGCTGCCCATCAGAGCTAAAATAGCAATGATGGTGGTCAGTAGGAGCAGGAGTCTGGACGTTGGCACCGCGGGAATCATCTAAAAATATTCCGAGAGATCAGCAAAAGGATTAAACACGGATTTGAATTTTTAGCTTTATAACTATTAAATATTAACTGAATTTTTAATTATAAAAAACTGTTCAACTTATTTTTGTAGTATTTTTTGTGAGTTTTAATATAAAACAGCACTTCTAAGGCAAAAATATCAATATATCGATAGATATTTTATTGATAATTTATCGTTACGATAAATCAATCAACTAATGGACAGATACAATTAAATTAAATGATATTTTCCAGTTACTTCTCAATGATATCAATTTTATAATTTAAAATGCGATATTTTTAAAAATTTTAAAATTCGATATATAGAAGTTTACGATATTTTCGATATGAAATGAAGTGATATTTTTATGTATATATTACACCAACAATTATACGATTACGATCGGAATTTCATTTATTTTAATTTATTTAAATGTCCCTTACAATGTCTTAAATCTCTTATAATCTTAAAACTTAATCTTAAACTTGAGTCTTAAGCTTTAATCACAACACCTGCAAAGCCTGTGACTTGTGTATATCTCACCTATGAGAATAACTTTTTACTACAAATGGTGTTTCTTGAAAACCTAGATGATAATAACTCCATCCCCCTTTCAGTAAGACCTCTCTCTTCCGCCTTGCACACACACACACACACTCGACGTTGTCTGGGGGGCTGTTATCAGCGTCAAATATTATTGTATTTTCCATTCCCAGATGCCATTCGATTCTGTTTTTGTTTGCGTCTGCGACTGGGCCCGGGGCTGGGCCAGGAAATATTTACATAAACTTCAGATGTGTTTAAAAATAAATCCGCTGCTAGCTGCTTTCTGCTCCGTTCTTATCATTTGGAACATGAGTTCTTTTTATACACACTCACAATCAGAAGTCGTCGGTGGTGGAGTGTGTGCCCCATGTGGCTTTGTTTTTGTTGTTATTGTTTTGTCTTTATGAGTCGCCTCTTCTCGTTAGGAGACTCGGTTTCCAGCCACACTCTATATATAGTATGTGGTTCAATGTTTTTCCACTTTCGCTGACTGCGATGGCTCTATTTATAGACTTTGAATACCACTGTCTATTGGAATTCAGTTAGTTTCTCTCTGGCGAATTTTATTAAAATCAACTTAAAGATCAAGCTAAGATCAAGTTATGAGTTATAGAGTTACTTAACCCATTTTCCTTTGCCTTGAATCCTTGCATTTTAAAGGACTTTACTCTATTTAATCTTACTTTAAAGATCAAATTAAAAATCAAGTCAAGTCCGAGTTAAAAATATTCATAATACTCTTATGAGTAACCTAACTCATATTCCTTAGTCTTGAATCCTTGCAGCTCCAAGGATTTAGAGCTAGTAACTTGGTTTTTCTGAGGGTTTGTTTATGCGGAAGTCTTCCATAATGCGTATAGCTTTTGCTTTTCTGTTTTTATTAAATTGAAAAACAAACCTGATAAGGCATTGCTTACCGTGAACTTATTTTTGAATCTTTCAGTATTTCTTGAGTTAATGTAATATTTTTGTGAGTATACTTTAAGGGGCTTTAAATTAAACTTAGTTTTTCCTTTTAAAATGGATTATACGAAATACTAAATATAAATCTTAGGTAATTTTAGGATTCACAATTTAAGTACTTACATTGGCATACTGTTTTCTCTGTGCTTTTATAGAAGATATATATATATTTGGTTTTGTTTTGTTTTGGTTTTCCTTGAAGTCCTCGAGGTGTGCGGGATCAAGGGATATACTTGGGTTATATATGTAGCTTTTATAGTGCTTGTATATTTAGTTTTATGTAGTGCAGGATATGTCTAGTTTTGTGCGCTCCTCTTTTCCAGTTTCCGTCTATAGGGTTCGGGTTCTATCGGATTATCACTTGCTTAAGGAACTTTCTTTTTTAATAATTTGCAGATTTTCTTTTGCGATCACACAGTTTCAAAATCACAATCAATTGACGAAAAACAAAACAAAACGACTTAAAATACGCGGGTTTGTTTTTGGTTTAAATTATGTTTCTGTTTTTTTCTTTGTTTTTTTTTTTTTAGGTGAGTTAAGGGATAACTTCTTTTTTTTTTTTTGTGAGTGGGGTTTTCAGTTATTTATTTTAGGGAATTTAATTTTTTTCGTGCACAAAAAAAAAAAAACGCAAGTCGCGATTACAGATCAATTAGAGTCCTTTCGCTATCGATAAACGATTGCTGGCGGCGAATGTCGGCTCCGTTTCCGGCTGCTGCTATTGCGTTTCCTGCTGCTGCTGCTGTGGTTGCTGCTGCTGCGTTTTCTGCTGCTGCGGCCGTTGCTTGTTGGTGCATCGCGCGACGTGTTGTGGGCAGGAGCAGAGGAGTGGCCGCTGGAGGTGAGAGACAGTGACTACGACGTGTTTCTTCTTAAATGGCGGTATTCCGCCGACGTTGCGACTGGCTTGGAATTGGAAACGCTTTTGGGAAGCTGGACGCTGGAAGCTGGAACGTAAAGCTGCCGCTTCTTTGCAGAGTCTCGATTATCTCTTGCCGAGATCTCACGCTCTCGCTGTCGCTCTCACTCTAGCTCCCCCACACACTCTCAACCCCACTCGTTTTTCTTTCACCGCTGCTGTGCTCTGCTCTCATTCCGCTGGCGCTAACGCTGCGCTTGCTCGGTTCGTCCTTGTTGTTGTTGCTGCCGCTGTGAGAGCAGATTTGCCGTTATTTGTAACGTTTCTCTTCTTCAAGCCTCCCCCAACCCCACCGCGAGTGTGTGTTTGTGGGTGCGCTTATTTTTAGAAACCAGTGGGGTCTATAATTAGAAAAAAGTCTGTTGCTGCCGCTGTTGCTGCCGTTCTTGTTCTCGTTGTTGTTGTTGTTATCTCCCCCTTTCTTGCTCTGCACTTGGGGAATTAGCGAATTAAGCTATTCGCGATTTGTGAATTCTTTTTCTTCACTCGGCAGAACGTTCTTCGTTGCTTCACAGCCAAACGAAAAAAGAACCGTTGCCGCGACGCCAGCGCAACTTGAAGCCCCAAAGCGGCGCTTCAGTGTTAATGCGAGCGTGCGAGTGAGTCGGCGCCAATGCGCCCCCATGCGAGTGGAAGCGAGTGCACCAGTTCGCCTCACTGTGCCTGTGTGGGTGTATGCCACACTGCAGCTGAGTGGATGCGTGTGTGTGTGTGTGCGAGCGAGTGGCCAGCACGTGGACTGCAGGTGAAGCGAGAGCGAATGGGACGGGTACTGCCTGTGAGACAGCGGGCGAAGCAAAGTCCAGCCAGTGTCTTGCAAAAAAGGAAAACGTAAAAAACATAAACGCAAACGCAAACAAATGCTTAAAATTAAACAATTTGCCGGCCATGACACATTCAATCAACTTTGGGTCACTGTGGGGCCGAGTGTTTGCGGGTGTGTTAATACAGGCCAGCGCGTCTATAACGGCACCGTACCTCATCCTCTCTTCGCAATCATCTTTCTCACAATTCTACAACTTGAAGATCTTTAAGATCACTAAGTGATCCAAATTTAAAATCTAGATTGCATCTATCTCATCTTGATCTTGCGATATTTATATATCATAAAAGGTCACACAAAACCTAATATATTTTTAAACTTTTAGATCTATCTATCTATTACAATACAAATCTTTTACAAATCTATCTATTACAAATCTATTACAATAAAATTCTTCACCAATACAAAAATATGTTACTTATTTTTATATATTTTTTTTTCGATTACAATGTTCTCAGTTAGGAAAGTCGAACTGTATAATCCATACAATGGGAATAATCAGATTAATAAGATCGCCTTTGAGCAAAGGTACACACAAACAGCTGGTCACGTTCGTGTGTGTTTGCTGCGTGTCGCAGCACACACCAACGAAATCAATTACAACAATACCAACACCACAAACATCACCAACAACAACAACACTAATAATATTAATAATAATAATACTAGCAATAGCAACAAATACGAGCAGCAACTAGAGTAAATCCATCAGTGGCAAAGCGGGCATCCACGCTCTATATGCACTTGTTGATTTGTCATTTTCACTTATTAACGGTAACGACAAAGTTCAGCTTTCGGATCGCTTCAAAACCCATATACTCCGTGGATTCTAGCACACATATATTTCCGTGGTCACTTGCTCTCAATTTAACAATTATAATTGATTATTGTTAAATTAATTGCAATTGTTTAATTGAAATAACCCGTTAGATCCATTTGTTTGTTAATTATTGGCAGACACGCAATGTCTTTCTAATGTATTGGTATTTGTTTGTTATAATTTCATTATTATGAAAAGATATTTTTATGAATTTTTATTGCAGTCATCTATTTTTTGTGCTACTACGAAAATAGTAAGTTTTTACTGCGAAAATAGTAACTTTCCACTGTAATAGTAAAGCAAACCTGCAAGAGTATGAATGAAATACTGTACTGATTGTTAAAACACAAACACAATGTGTTTAAAGCTTATAAAAATGATGTAACAACAAACATAAACTTATGGCTTATATGGCATTTTACTGAAATGAATAGTAAAATATTATATATGTTTAACTAATATTACTATATAGTATATTAAGTAAATAAACTATTTTAAATATACTATCAAACTATCAGAAATTATATTAAAGATGAGTATATAAATCAAATACTTAAGCTAGCTTACTGTTACCAACAGTAAATTTCACCAACAATTGTGTTGGTGTTTTATACCTGCAGAATTAGTTTACTAAATCGATACATCGTTTATTAGTACTTTATTTTTGGGGTTGCAATTAAATTTCGAAATGATTTAATGATCACTATAAGTAGGCAATGATACTGTAAGAATGAGTTAGAGATATGCCTCCTGATAAGAGGGTTTATGGAGATTTCGAATGAAGATTTCGAGATGAGTTTTTGAAAACAAAACTGTAGCTATACATGAATGTATGTACATATACCTATATGTGTATATATGCCCAGAGATATACCCTACATACGGACACGCTCCGGGGTCTTGGGCTTGGCTTACAGATAATGTCCGAAGCGATAAGCTTGTTGATGTTTTTGTTGCTGCCAACGCTGGCGCTGCCGTGACTGCGACTGCGACGGCGACGACGACGGAGACAGAGACTGCAGCCGATGAAGAACGGAAGCCAATGGGACGACAGCCCAGCTGACACAGCTCCGGAGACGGGGGCGTTACGCTGTCCGTCAGTGAAAAAACCGTAAACAACGACAACGTGAATTCGACGTGATCTAGTTTCGATTCAAAATAAAAGATCCCTATTTTTAGCATTAATCTCTCTCTTTTTCTGAGGAAAACAACAGAGAGGGAGAGAGATAGAAAGAGAGAGAGAGGCAAATGTAGAGAGAGAGAGAGATAGAGAGAGAGAAAGAGGGAGAGGCCGTGTGGGCTCTAAGTCATCGTTCGAGATAAGCCAAGGCTTGTACTCAAAATAATAATAAACAATAATAAGAGATATCTACCATAAAAAAAATCTTGAATTTTGGAATCAAGGACCGACATACCCTTTAAATGTATGATATTATCCTAAATATCGATTAATTCGATATCCATTAAATATGATAATACTTTAGAAGAACATTATAAATCTAGGCTTAAGGTTAATTCAATATAAAAAATATTTTTAAAATCTAATTTTAATGGCCTAATCTTAAGCTTTTAATTTCCTTCGAATCTATGACAAATATCGATTAAATAGTACAGGATATAGATAAAACCCAGAATAATCTTATATATAAAGACAAGTCCTTCGAAAATCTAAGGTTTAACATTAAAATCGAGGCTTAAAGTTAAAATATATTCAAGAATCCGATTTTATATGCCTAATCTTAAGCTTTTAATGGTGCAAAATAATGAATCTACTTTCTAGATGCTATTTTTTCCCCTGTGTGCTTTTGGCATATGTTGTTTTGGGAGAGACCCAGAAGTCGAGAAGGCGTGCGCGCAGACGGGGGCACATTGTTGTTGGTTGGATGGTTGGACAAAGTGCCTCTGGCGATAGGAGGTGATGTAGCGAAGGAAGCTCGGCGCCATGAGCAATACGCAACGCGGTCCAGAGTCCAAGGTGGGAAGTCCCACACGGGAGGCGCGCTACGTCAGGGTCAAAGAATCGAAACGAATCGAATGGGATCGATAACCAATGGATGAAGGAATCGATAGGCAAAAGCAGCTGGCAAATGTGTTATCTGATATGACCTAAAATGATATGTGTTATTATACAATTTTAAAGGAAGGTAAATTTAATTAAATTTATCCATATTTAAAATAAAAAACTTACCTTTTTTTCGATATATATCGATGACTAATCGATTTTTAAACAATGACAAGTCATCATCGCTTGGGAAAAACAAAAGCAGGCTCTTGGTTTTTTCCTCTAGCCAGAGCACCCAGATAAGCGGCCTGTGGGAGGCGCCACAAATCTGCCCACTTGTCGCCCCAATCCCCCCCCCCCACCACACACACACACACACCCTCAAGGCGACGAGGGGGCGGCCCAGGAGCGATCGAGCGAATATTGTTTACTTGTGCTAAAATTGGATCTCCATTGATTGACATGCGCCGCAATCAACAGTCCATCTATATAGCTATATACATAGCTATGACTATAGCCCAGAACCCAGAACCCAGAACCGAACTCCACGTCGCAGCTCAGACGCAGATTATTGACCCAGAAGCTTGGAGGAGGTGCCTCTGGAGACTCGCTCTGGGTGTTTGTTGTTGATACCAAAAGCCTAGACGACAACAGTCTGCAATCGGAATTTATATGCAATAGCAAATTAAAACAACAAAAACAATTCAACAATTGCCATTCTAGCGAAATTGAACTTTGCAATATGTACAATTGTAAGTTACTTGGAAGAACAAATAATTATTAACTGTTGGTAAAATAAGAATACAACAATTTATTCAACAATTACCAGATGCTTAGAGTTAGGTATATTGAAGAGATGGTAAAATTGCTTTAACTGAAAAAGCAATTATGGGAAAATAATACTTATGAAACCTTTAATAAAGAAGCTTCTTTCCTCAAATTTTAAATTTACAACAATTCAACAACAATTCAACAATTGCTATTCTAGCGAAATTGAACTTTGCAATATGTACACTTGAAAGTTCCTTGGAAGTAATTTACTTAATAACTCTTCTTAAAATAATAATACAACAATTTATTCATTTAATTTGATTTTCAATATCGAGTTTTCAACAACAAATCACATGCGTTTTGCGACATTAAAAGCATACTAATGCAACTAAAGAAGAAATATTCCCTAAATTGTAAACATACATATATTAATAAACACTTGTATATATATTAAGTACAAAATACAAGCTTTAACACTTAAAGAAGAATAATATTTGTTTTCGTAGTAAAAGCTGATTGAAATCAGTGTTGATTCCAAGAAATGATATCAGCTAAATTCTTGTTATTCTTGGCCGAACAAAACTATAAACAATACCTAAAGTCAATTCCCATTTAAAATATGTGTATTTTTAAAGGGAAAAAATAATAAACATTAATGAGTGCCAATAATATTTTATTTTATTTTTTTTTATTTAATTAATAACAATAATGTTCGTCATTTATGGTGAAAAGATGTTATTGTAAAAATGTAATGTCTTTAAACATACAAAAGTAAAATAAAAATATGTAAAAAATAGTAAAATAATAAAAAAGTAAGGTTTAATATATAAATTTAAACAAAACAACAACTTAAGACATCAGGGGCAGGAATTATCCCCATTTTCTTTTCTAATTTAATAGAAACATTTAACTTTTAAATTATTCTATGAGCTTCCAAGTGATTTAGCAATTATTTCACTCAAGTATTCCCCCACACACACTTTTTATTTTGATTTCTAATGGGATGTAGTCTCTATTTTTATGGGGAGCCCACACCTTTGCATATTATTCCCATTTCCACTCGATTTTAAATATTCAAGATTCTTTTGTATATTCCTGTTTCTTTTTTTCCTCATTTTTGTTGTGAAAAAAGAAGAAGAAAAAACAGCACATGAAATTATCGCCCGATGTCAATAAACTGTCACCGAACGACCCCAAAAAATAAGAACAACACGTTGTTGCCGGGGGGTGTTGATTCTGGGGGTTGGGGGTGGATGTCGCTTGGGGGTGGTGCAAAAAAAGGCAAGAGCAAAGAGCAACAATCGAGAGAGAAGGCAGCGGGCATAGACACACATTTTTTTTCGGGGTCTCCATGCTCCTCCATGTGGCCTTTGGTGTTCGCTCTTCGGTGGGTGGTGGGTGGTGCTGCCAATGAACTGCAATCGGTTAAGAGGGCCTCAAGGTCAACGTCTGGCACACAAAAAAACACCGGCGGTGCCGGTGCCAGTGCCTGAACTTGAATTGAACCTGAACCTGAATTTGAACGTGAACCTGAACCCACCTAAAAATGGACCTTGAACCAAGTTTAGTGACAGAGTGCAAGTTGATTCCTAACTAAGAATTACCCAATCAGCTAAGGGGCGAAATTCAAGCATAAAAGCAATAAAATATATAAATACTTATTAAAGGCATTCAAATATATTGCCAGGTTGGCTATGGTTTAGGGGAATATTATATGTCATAGGGATAATTTTGATATAAAATATGGAAAATAATATTGACTTAAATATATTGATTTTTGAAATATTAGGAATATAGCATAAAATAATAAAAAATTTTAAATATCGCATTTAATGTTAAAATATCGATATTACTTTGATAGTTCAAATATGCAGAATTATCGCATTTAATCGTAAAATATCGATATTTAATATCATATCGATAGTATCATGAACTTTGATATACATAATTTGGAAATATCAAAATAATTATCGTATTTGACGTTTAAGAATCGATATTACTTGGATTTATCGAAATTTAAAATATTGGAAGATATTTCTTTTAACAAAAAATATATAATTAATTGTATTAATTTTATTTATCCCTGTTTCATTTTTTTATATATTTTTTTTATTGTAGTTTATTTCTTTTATATTTAAAATATTTTTTTTTAATTAATACATTTATATTTCCCATCATTTGTACTGCATTTCCAAAATATTTTATACATTAATATATTTAATACTTAAGGTTCTTTAAAAATAATATAATAATAATGCTTTTAAAACATTAAAGTGGGTAAAATGAAGTATAAACACAATAATTTGTTGTTATTTAATCTTAATTACTTGTATTTAATAACCAAGTTAATTAATTACCATATTTAATGGCATATATACCTATTTATTTATATATATTTATTGTCCCAATTGATGTAACTCAAAATCCCATGATTAATACTTAGTAAAAAAAACTATTTGTTTACGCCAACTATTTCAAGGTTCGATTGGTCAATGAAATGAGGAACCACTGACCCACAAAGCCCGGTTGCCAGTACCAAGTAAAGCCATCTCTAATCTCCCAGACCCGAACCCGTGCCCCACCCGGACTCCTGCTCCTCCACTCCCCGTCCGTGTGTTCGTTCGGAATCGGAATTGGAATCGTTGGTGGTCGGTGTTCGGGATTCATTATCGGGGAGTTGGGGATCCTGTCTGCACTCCGTCTGGCCGGCTGGCGACCTTGGGCAACCCCCGCTTGAGCCGGGTACATTGCACCCCCTCCCGAAAACGTGTGAGAGAGTGTGTACCGATGACCTTTCACCCCGCGGCAAGTCAAGCTTTTCCATTTGCCATTTTCCACACTTCTCCCATGAAAACCGAGACAGAAGCTGAAACACCAGCTGAAACAGAAGCCAGCAGCAGCAATGGAATCACTTGAGCGGCGCGTGGCCCCCCGACTTGTAAACAGAATCGTATTTACTATATGCCACACTTCCACTATATGCAACAGCGGGGGGCAAGAAAATAGCACTGCTTTCCAAAGGAAGCTTATTTAGAACCAGTTGGGAATTTTATGGATGGATAGATAGATAGATAGATAGATATTGATGATGCTATTGTTGTGACCCCAACTGTAAACAAATAGGTACTAAGGGTGAGTACAACATATAGTATTTACGATTAGAATTGAGATTTCAAAATAAATCATTAACCGCATTTCAATCATTTTCATCAATTAATCATTCACCAAAAATAAAATGAAACCGATAACGAAAATAAAACATGAGAGATTTTAAATTAAAAACAAACTAAAATAATAATAACAAAATCTAACGCTGCGATATATGTGCGATTTATCGATATCCCGTTTGATATATCGAACTAACATAATATTAAATAGTAATACATATATAAATCAATTAAAATGTTTCTTAGGCATGCATATTTTATATAATTAGAAGCGGTGAATCTCGCTGTGATTGTAAACAATTGTACAAATAGTCGCAATAACAATTAAAATTGATTTCCTTGCGATTAGCGACCGCTCGGAGATTTCACAATTTCAGAGAATTAATCGGTGATTGAGGGGTGGGCGGGCGTTGCGAGAGGAGCGAAGGAGCACAAGGGTATCGGTTCGGTAGATGTAGCTGCAGCTATAGCCACAGCCGTAGGCTATATCTGATCTGGGTGACCCGCTTCCAATCCTGCAATCTGGCCGATTTCCCACGTGGCCATTATAATGCACTCTTAGAAATATTTGTTTATATTTCATTTTGGTCAATTTTTCATAAAAAACTATGCCGAATTAACCCTTTAAATCTCACTACAAAAAAAATGTACACTTGTGCACATATAATTCTCAACTGGTTCTAACATATCCGGAGTGATGCTGCCTGTCATAGATACAAGCAGTGCCGAGTACATGTGTGTGTGTGTATGTGTGTTTTTAAATAACATAACATAACATATTTTAAATTACATATTTAAATACCCTAAAAGTAACTAAATTTGTCCTTAAATAAAGAAAAACGGCCTTTAAGTTTAGAAAAATTGTTTCATAGCTAAGAAAGTCGGTTTAAATGTAAAAAAATTACCTTTAATCTTAGAAAAAGTTTGTCCCACATTCAAAACAACTCTTCCTAGATTGGAGATAGTTTTTTTTTTCAGAGGCTTTTTAAGGTAACAATTTTTATAAGTGTCTCTGCCGTGAGACCCCAAGACCCCATTTTAAATGCAAATTATATTGACAATTTTCGATTTGGCGATAGCAAAGGCCATCACAGCCGATCTGAGAGGAAATTACCCCTTTTAAGAAAGCTACAAAGTGTCTAAAATGAATGGTTTTTTAATGATTTTAATTTAAGGATTACAGTTAACATCACATTTGATATCATAAATGTCTTACAAATTACTTAAGTATGGAAAGATGTTTAAACTGACACCTTCTTCATCTTTAGGGTGTGTTTTCCCTAATTTTCATTGTTAAATCATTTCTGTAATGGGCTGCTGTTAATTTACAGCATCTGTTAACTTTCACAGCTAACTCAAAGTTGTTAGTGATAGCCACCAGGGGGAGCTCGCTTTCAGGCAGCCAGCAGAGGGCGTCCTGGTTAGGGGTTTGCGTCCATGATTTGCCGAAACGATGGATGAAATTATTACGCAAGCTTATTAAATAAGGAGCAAAATGCTCAGTCATATTTTGAGTTTATTTTTAATTAAGCAACATAGATATTTTTAAAATTATTACCAAACCAAAGACACAGTACGATGACAATCGATAGATGAGTTTACAATATTATCGATAGTGCTATTATCGATAGTTAATTTTAAAGTAAAAATAAATTGTATTTTTAACATTAAATAAACTTATATTGAACCGATTAAAAAAGCGAAATAAAAGAATAGCACAAGGTAATCGGAATAAATTAATTTAATTAAATACACGTTGTCGTGGCTTTCATTAGAATATAATATATATAGAATATATAGAAATAATATTTATTGAATTGTATCTCAGAATGAAGTGAATTTATCAAGGTTCAAAAATTAAAATCTAACGCCTTTTTCGAAAACAATATCGATATCTTTCAGCTCGCTCTTTCTCTATCGATAGTGTCATCGATAGCAGCGAAGAGCAATCGACCATCAGCTGTTCGCGACGCGACGTCGGCAGAGAAAAACGCTTGAGAAAAAAACGGTGCCTTTTGTTGTAAACGACAGACTCGCGCAGTACCGCAGACGCCGAAATCGCCCGTCGAGCACCGCCGCCCACCAGCAGTCGTAGTAGCGTAACTCCAAACAACAACAGTAACCACCCCCGGAGCGGGAGTTGCCTGGTTTTCCGGAGTTTGGAGCGGCAAACCAAAGCGTCCGCGTCGCAACGCATCGTAGCATCTCGCGTCGCGTCTGTGGAATCAAAATTAACCGTTTTTCCAGTGTTTAGCGCGTAAAACTCTCCGAAGTAAGTGTGAATTGGAGAAGCATCTAAGAGTTAAAACATCTACCAAAGTGCAAGGCACCAACTAAGTGCCAGTGTATGCGTGTGTGTGTGTGTGTGCATGTGCGGTTTTAACAGTTACGTCTGGCACAGATAACCGTCTTGCCCTCTTCTTCTTTTTTTTCCATTGCCACACGCTGCACTATTAGCTAGCTGTACATTGTGTGCGAGCGAGAGAGAGCGAGCGTAGCGTAAGCGCGAGCGCACGACATCGACGATCTCCCTCTCCCTTGCTCAATAGGAATAGTAAAAGCAATAACAATAAATAGTATTTGCTTTAGCCGTGGCTATAATAGTGGATGTGCCTGCAAATTGTTAAGTTAAATAAATTGAAGTCAGTGTATTTTAGCCGATTTGATGTCCTTGACATAATTTTCTTCGGCTCTAGCCATCGATTATTCTCCATGAGACACGAGCACACCCTCTCTCTCTCCATCCTCTCTCTCCGGCTCACGAGGGGGGTTGAAGGCTGAGACTGCTGCTGCTGCTGCTTTTGTTGTTGTCTGTGGCCCGTTATCATGGCTCTGGCCTGGCCGTGTGTGTGGTGTGATAAGGAGTGAAGAAAATAAAGCGAGGTAAAGAATCAACTTGCAGACCACATCCCCTTGCGGTCGGTTGACGCTTGCTTTATTTTATTTATAGCCACTGGAATTTTCTTCTCCCACAGAGCTGATTATCTTCTTGACCTTCGGCATGTGTTCATGGGAAATACAAAATTCAAAGATTATCGACAAATCCCAAACTCTTGGAAGTCAGAGAGGCACCCTAAAAATAGTACAAGCATAACGCGCACGCACACAACTAAACAGGGTGTCGTAGATCAACGGCAGAGGGAATGGGACGGCAGCAGGCCAAGTTCATTGTCCTTGATCAGTGCATAGAGAGGGATAGAGCGAGTGAGAGAGGGAGAGGGAGTATGTGGTAACGTGGGAGAGTTAGGCGGAGTGAGCAAGGGGACAATATGCGGGAAAGTGACTCTCCCCCGTTAACGTGTCACCGAAGGAGAGAGCAAAGTCATGAGCGTGTTAAAGGGGGTGGCACTGCACTGTTTGATCACCCTCCAAAAAACGATATACCATTTTGTTGGTATAATATAATATATTTTTTTTATTGTGAAGAAGTACAAAAAGGTGTTCTTTTTTTTTACTAATATTATTATTATTTTTTTTTTTTAATTATGAAAAGGTAAATAATAATTTTTTAAAGCTTTTTTTAAACCCTTTAATTTGCTACAATGATTTCTGATTGTGTTCATTAATTTACTACACATTTCCCGGATTCCCAGTGGAAATTCTACAATAAACAAACTGACCGCAAACACTGATCATTCATCGGGTTGCCTACTCAATTTCTGCGAATGCAATTACCCTTCTGCAATTGAAAGACAAGACTGTTTATTGTAGAATATTTGAATTGAACTTGAAACCCCTGTGAGATTTATTTTTTTAACAACCGAATCGAACCCCAATCTGGGACTTTCACACGACCACCAAACGGGGGCTGTGATGCAACCCAACTCCAAGAACCCCTTACCTCCCCAGAGACCCTCTGGATTATAGTATTATTTATACAACTAATATCTGAATACTCGCTCCATTTCGCGCTTATCAACCGACGCCGACATGACCGAGCAGGCTTTAATTATGTGGTGTCCCGGGGCTTGAGTCATGGATTATTCGTATGAGTTGGCTTGGGAAATGAATGTTTACTTTGTGAGCGCGGGTCTTATCAGGGTTCCCAGTACCTGCCAAACGAGGGCGGTACCTGCGAGTCAACACACACAGCTTTATCTACACCCCTGCAGTAACTCCGTAAAGTCGGAAGGGCCGACCGATAACTGAATCTAGCTCTCCGGTTCAGATCAGTCCAGTAACCTGTTGTTTACCTGTTTACCGGTACTCATCATGTTCAGTCTAGTCTCGTTCTCCAAAACATTCAGACGTCAGTCATATTCACCGTATATTAAATCTATTTATATTTTCTATAAACAAAATCTGGCCATAGACACGAATGAAAAATCAAGTAACCAACCAACAGTGAGCGGCATTAGTAGCTTCTTCTGGCAACCTCAATGCGGAAGTGTTTGGCCTGAGTAAGTTTTCTGGTTACGCTTTTGTGGTCAGCGGGGAAAAAACAAAATGAAAATAATGAGGAAAAGAAACACCTACCCAGAGAGAGAGGAAAAACAGAGAGATCTTGCACCCGCCGCAAACAAGCAACACTTAACGCCCATAAATTAATTACAGTCAGTCACGAAGGGGCCATAAACTATATATTAATAGAAGTATGGAGAAATTTGGTGGAAGAATCTGCAATAGATCGCTAATTGGCAGTATCTGCTGCTTTTACCAGGTCTAATTTCAGCCAGAAAGTTCACAAAACTCCATACTATAGGGTATAGCCTTGTTTTTTCTATTAGATACAGTATCTCTCGGGGTATCTCTGTCTTCGATCCAGCCGTCTATTACATTCTTCCGTATGCACAGCGCAACTGAGAGAAGATACATCCAAAATACATGACAGACAACAGTGGGGGCCTCCTAATTCTATTTTGTGATTGATACGCCCCCAAAACGGAATGGGTGCGAAAAAGAGCCGAAAATAGAAAGGCAATTTCGGGGCTGATTAGCCGGGCCCAATGCCCAAAGCCCAATCCCACTACCAGACGTTGATTAATGGCCTTAAAGCCAAACTGTCGTCGTAGCAAAAAATAAAAAAAATTAAATAAGAAACACGAAAAACACCACAAATAAATTACAATTTTATTTAAATGCGAAAGGAACACCACACCATTCTAATTATTTATGTTGTATCTTCTCTCTTTTTGTTTTTTTGCAGCACTCGCATATATAACTATATATATATATTTTTTCTACTCACATCGGAGACTAACTGCGGCGCCTAAAGCAACTTGTTGGAGTTCGGACTTAAGACATTACTTCATTTTTTTGTTTTTTTTTTTCGTTTTGTATTCTATATAAATTTAGTTGTTTTTTGTTTTGTTTTGTGTGTGTGTTTTTTTTCTGAGTGTAATTAAAACACCAGACACGCGGCTAGCGTTACGCAGCCGGTAAAATGTTCAGTCCCGAATATGAGAAACGCATCCTGAAGCACTGCAGTCCCGTGGCCCGGAATCTGTTTGACAATTTAGAATCGTCCACCACGCCCACATCCCTGGATCGCTTTATACCTTGCAGGTGAGTTTTTTAAGGATTTTTAAAGAAATTAAGGGATATAATGATTGTATTTAAATATGTCTAAGGCTTTATTTCTATAAAAAAAAAAGTTTATTTATGAGATTTTTATTATTATTTGTATGTTTAAAAATTAAATTATTTATTAATCAGCTATTCAATTTAAAAATTTGTGTATTAAAGTTGATATATGACTTAAAACTATAATAATATATAATAAAAATCGACTATAAATAATAATTTTTTAAAACTAATGAGCATTTGTTTTAGTAAATAATTTTCTCATAATATATAATTTTTTGTTTTTTAGAAGAATATAAAATATAAAACGACTATAAATAAAATTCCTTAAATCTTAACAAGCATTTTATTCAGTAAATAATGTAATTGTACAAATTTCAACTAAATACTCATTTCAAAACCAAGTGTATCTCATGGATACTTTATCTATAATACATCTATAATATTTTCGTAATTTCTTTAGAAAATTTTGGCCAAAGTGCATTGACCTCTGCCCGCAAGCCATTATTCATTCTGCTACGTCATCTTTTCCGTTTACAAGGCGAAAAGTACAACGAAAAAAAATTCAAAGAATAAACATCAGCGGATACAAAAAACAAAAAAAAAAATTATGAATTTCCCGCCTGGCTGGGCCTCGTTTAGCTAACGGTAATAGCAGTAAAAAACAATAAATAGCAACAAAGAACAAAACAACATGAAACGCAACATAACTTTTAGATTTTTCGATTTTAGAAAGGATCTACTATAAATTTTTTTTGTTTTAAATAAGTTTAAATGATAAAGACAGATTTTATAAAGTTTTCTAAGTAATTTTTAAGTTTTCAAAATGGATTTATTGAAGCCTAAATGTTTAGGGAAAGAAACTAATATAGTTTTTAAAGTTTAAATGTTATTTTGAAGTTTTTTAAGTAACTCTGAACTCTATAAATATATATAAATTATATACTTTACTAAAAAAATATATCTCCTTGATTCGCTAATGAGTTCACAAGAAGACAAGCAAAGAGACTTTGTGTTACTAACGACAACTTCATGGGAAAACCCGGAAATTTGAACTTTTGGGTCAACTCTTTGGGGTTCAACGAAAGATACACTCACGACGGGTCTTTGTACCCATACGAGTTGTTCAGTGGAAGTTAAAGAAGAGATAAATAACGAAACATTTCTTAATTTGCGTAGAAACGTAATTATACTTCCGGTTACACAGACCGCAGTTTCCTGTCAACCTGAGCCTTCTTTTTAATTGAATTGTCATACAAAATATGCTTTTATATTTGTATATTTTTTGTTTCCGAGCTCAATTCGCGTCCCCCAGAGGCCTCTAGCTTGTGAAATTTTGATTTATTCGAGGTGGAAGTGAGCACTTCAAATGCGTTTGTCAGATAATCAAAAAAGGGGTGAGAGGTGGAGAGGGTTTACCGCAACGCTTATTTCATTCCTAAGCAGTTGCACTGCAGTGGGGTGGGGTGGGGGAGTTATAGCCCAAAAAAAAAAAAAACCTGACAAATGCCACACAAAAATTCTCTCACACTTGGCCAAATTTCATGGCAAAATGATTATTATTTGTATGACTTTGTCACCTTTTGTTTTTTTTTTTTTTTGTGCAAATTTTGCACAATTCGACCGTCAATAATGTTTGTATTTTTGCACGTTGCACACGTTTTTTATGTTTAATGGGGTAGAAATAATAACAATTGTATTGTATGAGGCGAAAAGGCTAAGGGGGGCTGCCTGGCAGCCAGACTATATGGCTAAATTGAATTTGAAGGCGTTTGCATAAATTTATTTAGTCTGCGCTTTTATCACGCTTCCACTGTGGATTGTCTTTCTTTTTATATATATTTATATATATGTATATAAATTATTAATGTAAGGCCAAAGCATTTTTTGATGTTCTTTAGATTCTCATTGCTGCAACAAGGCAAAGTCATGGGCATAAGCGTCGCTGAAAAGGGTTTAGTGGGAACGCTTTTTAATCAAAAATAGTGATATTTATCGATAGAAAATGTCTAAGGAGAAATTATATCGAAAGTTTTGTTAACTTTAATAAATTGAAATTTTTTAAATAGAAAGTAAGAGGATTAAAATTAAAAATGTAAATAAAATGTTAATATCATAACGAACAAATTGTGAAAATTTATATATGCAATTTTTGGATATAAAAAATATCGATTATAATGTTTAAGTATAAATAGGTATTATAAATAGTTAGGTCACAAAATATTATTTAATTTATATTTACCTTTTTCCTGCTCCGATATATTAAGCTCACGATAAAATATTAATTTATATATCGATTTTCTATTTAAATACCGATAAAGTATCGATATATCAATCTTTTCTGGTTTTCCTTTTACAAAAAAAAAGGAAATAACAAAAATTAAATTCTTTTTCTTTAAAAACTCGCACTTTTAGTATATAATATTCTTTCTTTTCTTAAAAATATATTTTTTAATATTTAATATTTTTTAGTATATAATATTCTTTCTTTTCCTAAAAATATATATTTTTAATAATAAAAATTCTCCTAGAAAACCCCCCCTCTTGGCTAAGCCCTTGTCTGGTAGCTAGAATTTTCCCTGGTTCTGGCCATAATTAATGGCATTTTCATTTTGCATTTGCATTAACATTTTCGTGTTTTTCCTTTTCCTACTATAATATGTATAAATGCTATCTTTTATTTTACCGCAGAGCGAACAACAACTGGCAGACGAACTTCGCCTCGATCAACAAATCCAATGACAACTCGCCGCAGACGAGCAAGAAGCAGCGGGACTGTGGGGAGACGGCACGCGATAGTCTTGCCTACTCCTGCCTTCTCAAGAACGAGCTCCTCGGAACGGCCATTGACGATGTGAAGACCGCCGGCGAGGAGCGCAACGAGAACGCCTACACACCGGCGGCCAAGCGGAGTCTCTTCAAGTATCAGTCACCCACCAAACAGGTGAGTTTGGTTTCTAGTTTCCTCAACTTCTTTTTTTTACTTCCACTCAGTTGACTAAGTTGAAACTGAAACTAAGAGATATAGTAGAGGCTACGAGTGATACGAAGCTCCTAAAACTCAAATAGAGCCTTACAAGTCAAGTCAAGCCTCCCTCAAGAAGAGAATTTCCGTTGCTTCGGTCTCTAAGCTCTCCTCTAAGGTCACCGCATTTGACTTTTGATTGAAGTTCCTTGGGTTCTCTCTATTGTGTGCTGCAGAATGCATTTAATTGAATTTGCAGTCGGTGCTAATTGAGGTTTTCTTGTACGTTTCTTGATTGCAGAAAAGATCACAACAGGCGGGGAGGTTGAATGAACCATTGGGATCGTGGGATATTTCTTTAAATTTGAAATACTTTTGAAGACTTAATGATTACACAAAAAAATACAAGTTACAGAAAGGAAATATAACAATATAAAGGAATAAAATATATATTTAGATAAAGAATCTATGTCATGATAGATCTTTGGTTCTTACATCTTGATCTTAGATCTACAAAAATTCTTCTGTTAACTTAAAGGCATTTTTCCGTCTGGAAAAACTCTTTTCACCAGCATTTAGATCTCATCTTTTTTCACCTCTCCCCTCTCTCTCTCTCTCTTTGTCTCTCTGTGTCTCTGTCTCTCCAACCATCCATCTATTGATCTAACCAAGAAAGATGGAAGAAGTAAACCGGTTTGGTTTCTGTGAAAAACTCATTGCCTTTTTCGGCCTAGGCTAGAGAAAACTACTGGCGGAGGCCATGAGGTTAACACACTCTCTTTTTGATTCCCAATGAGCGCGAGATGATGATGATCGCCAACGTGTTTCCAGATCTTTATATACAAAGTATATAAAAAATAGATCATCAGCCTGAAATGGTCCAAATGTGCTATGTATATATGGTCTGATTGTTCAAGTGTCTCGGGCAGCAATGAAATGTGAGGAAAGGTAACCATAAAGACAACTATTGCCACTTGTCATTAGATTTGTGGCTTCGCCGGTGATCTCTGCCGTGTGTGGGTCACGTCCATCCGTCCGTTCGTCTTTTGTGGCCCTTCTATTTTTTGCTTTGACTGATTTTTGACAGTTGACACGTTGCCAGCCAGCCAGCCAGCCAGCCAGCCAGCCAGCCAGCCGCAGAAGCCAAAGAAGCCAACAGCAAATCACAATAATAACAAAAATAACAATGCCAGAGTCAAATTCCGTCAGTTTTTTGGAAAAAAATAAGTGAGCAATGCCGAAAGACACACACAACCAAGCAAACACACTTCAAATCGAGTCTTTTAATCATAAATCAGGGCAGGTGACAACGAAGCAGCCAATACTCTTTCTATAACTAATAGATATCTCGAAAAAGAAATGAAAATAAAATTAATTGAATAGCTCATTTATTTATTTACGAAGAACTGAATAGGTTTACAAACTATTCCTGGAATTCTTTTTATACTTTAAAGCAAATATCTCCAAGCATTTATTTTGTATTGAAGGTTTAACAAGAAGGGAATTTATATCAACATTAATTGTAAAAGACGTATAGATATTTAAGGTTAAAAAAACAAAAAAATAGTTAAGCATCGTTCTTTATATCCTATAAAATATTGCAAAATTTTGCTGTTCCTACTAATTCATTGTAATATCACGTTTACATTAAGAATGACAGAAAACATTCATAAATCGATTCTTAATCGAAATCTTGATACATAAATCAAAAGGTCGATAACATAAATCTATATTTTAAAGGTGCTATATACATTCGATAAGTCTTTATTGTTCTTACTATATCAGAACCGTACAATTAGATACTAATTAGGTACATTTTTGCTATATATTTAGTGAATATCGATATTTGAACAACATTTAAAAATACGATAATCAAAATTAACGATATTTTCGATTTAATATTAATATTAATATTAAGAAAAAATACTAATTAAGTACATTTTTTGCTATATATTTGAACAACATTTAAAAATTTGATATATTAAAATTATCGATAATTTTCGATTAAATATTGAAAGCGTTATAAAATATCAAGCTTTTCCTCTCGAAATACATCCCTAATTCACATGTAACACATCAATTTCTATATAACAATACTTTTCAAAAGAATTATTGCTCTTATTAATGCAAAAATTGTGATTTTTCATGCATGAGGTGTAAAAACCGGAGATCGCTGCCCATAAAAAAGGGTATAACATGATATAAATTATGGAAAGCAAGAAACGCAACTTGAAGTGGTTAGACCGGACCGTACGTTCATCTTCAACTACTACTTCAGTGGTCTAAAACGACACTTGAGTCAATAGCTGGGATCTCTCTCTCTATCTCTAACCCAAAAGTTTATATATATATATATTCCCTGCTGCTCTGTGCTGATTAATTGCGATCGCAGCTTGGTCGACTTGGTTTTTGGGCCTAATGGTGGCTTGCCAATTGGCCAAGTGCTTCGATTTTGTGTCCCCCCGGCAATTACTCACCCACAAATCGGAGGTAATTCATCTACATCACGCCCACACAATTAAAACGCAAACATATTGGGCCACTCCCCTCGACTCCCTGCCTTTTTAGGTTTTTTTTTAAATATTTTTTTTTTGTTGTGGTCACAACAAACAATATGTAATTCAATTATGTGCGGTCGCAAAGTTATTGTCATAAATTATGTGGATTGTGCTGTGCGGGGGCCCAGACCCAACCCCCCATTATTTTCTTTCCAGTAGTTCAGGCGGAGGAAGTGGCCCAAAATATATGGTCTCAACACTTTTGTAGACGTTTTGGGGGATTGGTTTCTCGGTTTTTTCGAGTTTCGGTTTCGGATTTGGGTTCATTGACGAGTCAACGCGGGTGTCTAAAAGAATTGTTTCTTTTCTTCAAGTTTTTCAATGAATAGCTGACCATTGTGTGCGGGGAATTTGTTGGAGAAGTTATACGAAAAATGTTTTTACTACAAAAAAAAATTATTAAAGAGAACATTCCACTTATAACTGCACCCACAAATTAATTTTAATTGTATATTCTAAATTAAATTAAAGATAGAAATTAAAGAACTTGCTCAAATACTATTCATATCAATTAAAAAGCATTCTAACCCTTGGTTTTTATGTTTTCTTCGAGTTATAATAAAATCTATGAATTTAGCTTGAGAAAATATTGCTAAGAAGTTAGATATCAAAAGTAAATAAAAAATTTACATAACAAGTATTAAAAATAATTACTTAATTTTATTTATTTAATTGTAAAATGATTGGAACCTAACAAATATAATTTAAAAAAGTAAGAAAGATAAAAAACTAAAATAAAACATGTTGCTAACGAAATGTTTTCAGGTACATGTTGCTAAAGAGTTGTGTATATAAATATAAAAGTTACAAGTTCAGTTTAGTATTAAAACGAATTAATTTTGTGAGTTTTTTTAAGTTGTTAAATGATTAAGAATTAAAAAAGACACCTTACAGCTAAGAAAGCTAAAAAAAATAAACTTAAATCAAACATGTTGCTAAGTAAATGTTTCTAGCAACATGTTGAGCATGGCCTATTATAGAAGAAAATAAATTTAAATAAAACATAGCTCCTTCCATTTGATATTTTCTAGTAATTTAATATAATATTTAATTGCTAGTTGCAAAATAAATGTATTTTCTTAGTTTATTTTCTGCTCGTTTCTTCTAATTAAGAATTTCGTGCTGGTTAATTTTTGGTTTTTAATTACAAAACTCTCAAGCTCCACCTGCTTGATACCTGTGCCTGGCCATTTCGAATAGCCATTAAGTGGAATTATAGAAGACCACCGACTCTTTGCCCATTTGGTATGGTTCGTTTTATTGTTATTATAATTATTAATTTATGCAGCAGACATTTGCATTAGCATCACATTAGCAGCAGCGGAGTGGCGATGACTATTTTCGTGGCAGCAAAGTGATTAAGTTGGTCCCAACCGATCGCAGCGACAGGTTCATGGCTTAACCGTTTTCCTCACTCTCTTAGCATCGGGTTTTTTTTATTTTGTATATTTTTTCTCTGCCGTTCTCGCTGCTGGTTGGTTGTTTATTTGTTTAATTTATAAGCTTGCCTCCAAGCGCCGCCCACAAGCCACAAAAAAAAAGCAAAAAAGAGAGTAAAAATAAAAAAAAAAAAAAATCGGAGATGAAAACAACAAATGCCGGCCGGCAAGTCTTATTTATACATATACATCTTATATATAAATATATATACATTTATATTTATTTTCTTCTTGTTGGCATTTTTTAAGCTGCTCACATTTTTGTCTTTTGTTTGGTGTTTGCTGTTCGAAATGAATGAATGAGCCATACTGTTTTGCCTCATACTGTACCGTAGTGTGCTAGCTTCTGGTTGTTTAACAAGTCATTGTTAATTAAATAAATAAATAGGTTGACAATAAACATAAAAAATTTCTATTATTTCGAAATTTGTTAATTAAAGACAAAAAAAAGGAAAGAAATATTTTTATAAGTAACTTATTTATTTATTAACCTTATAAATGGAATGAATATTGCTCTAAAAAAATATGTATACATGTATGATTACTTTGTTAAAATAATAAAAAATATTTAATTTATAAAACATATTTAATTATACATTACTTAAATATTTTTTGTTATCTTTGGACTTAAAATTAAAAGAAACAAGACTGAATAGTACGAAAAACTAAAATGTAACATGACGAAAGGCACAAGAAAATGTTGCTAAAAAAGGTTTAGCAACATAATTCCTGCAACATGTCACCAGCAACATTGTTCTTAAGCCTAGAATTTACCCCCCAAGTTAAGTAGCTTTTTAAAAAATTTGAAATGTAAAAAGCAAAATGTTAACCCCAAACAAGGCAATGTATTTTTTTTTTTTTTAGAAAAAAATACCGCCCGTGTGCGATTTTAATCAGTTTACAAGTTGACGGATTTCCTCTTGTCATTTGTCAGCGTTGTTGTTGGTTGTTGCTGTGCTTTTTAAGCGTTTTAACAATTGAATTTCTAATAGGCTTAAGCCTTAACTTTTTGTTCATTTTTTTTTCTTTTCTATTTTTTCCTTTGCATCGAAAAACATTTAAATTTAATGTCCAGACCACGCAGCTATTTTAACTGCCTTTTTTATAAGTGTTTCCATTCCCAGAAAAAATGGAAGCAAAGACCCCGAGAGCCATTAAATTGTTGGCTTGTGATTTCTTTTATAATTTTTTTTATTTCCTTTGTCTTGGAGAAGGAGAGCCAAAAGTGTTAAGCGATCATTAAGGGCTCCGCACACGCACACGCTTCTCTTTCGAGTCTTCTATTAAAATACGAAAAAGTAATACCCAAAAATCCCCATGCCGCCTCTCAGTTTGTAATTAAGTTCCGTTTGTGCCTTCTGTTAATTGAATTAAATTTTAATTTGCTAAACGAATTAAGAGGGGGCTGACGTCAAGTGCTTTTTCGAATGCAGGAATATGACCCCCCTTTTCAGGCGGGTCAAAGCACACCCCCGGACCACTTTACTGGGGGGGAAAAGCTATATACATATATGTATATATATATATAAAGTTAACTTTTAACCGAGAGAGATAGCTACATGTACATGTTCCCCCCTTTTTATCTTTCAACGGACTGTGTTTGCCGGGATGTTTGCTTGCTTTATCGCAATTGATACCAACGACGAACCTGACCAACCCAGAATGACAAATGCTAATCCCAAAAATGTTCAACACTTTTGAGTTAAGTTTAGCTAATTTAAAAAAATAAAAGCTTAACACAGTTATTAGTTTTATATATTAAAATATTAAAAATATTTAATTAAAGCTGGAAAAGTGAGTCTAAACTTGACACAAATATTAGTTTTATATATTAAAATATTAAAAATATTAAAATTAAATATAAAAGTGAGTCTAAGCTTGATACCAGGCATTAGTTTTATTTATTAATTCTTGAACATTTCAAAATAAATGGTTAAATATTTGAAAATTATAAATCAACAGACTCGTGCTTCTCTACATTTACTACAAAGGCTTCTTGATTAATAAATGATTATTAAATAATATAATGATATAATAATAATAAATATATATATAATTTTAATAAAATCTATTAAATAATATAATAATATAATAATAATAAATATATTTATAATTTTAATAAAATCCATAAATTAAAATCAGAAATAGAGCAAACAATTAGCATTTTTAAAGAACTCTTGTCTTATTCAAGCAATAAGAGTTCGCTCTCTGAATATATTTACATAGCTTGAATGTAATTTCCCACATCTTCGAGGGAAACAAATGCATTTAGAATGTTTTTTTTTTCTTTGGCATTGTATTCCAGCGATAGCTATTCTTTCAATTTTTGAGCACACTTCTCCAGCCATTTGATTTGCATTTTCCAACTCTTTCCCAAATGGTTTCCCCGCTCAGCAACTTCCCAATTTCCACATTGCATTTCGTTGGCACGCACAATTTCGCTCGACGGACTCACGCATTTTTAATGTAATTTCTTGCGTAAGAAAAAAAATACAATAAAAAAAAACTAAAAAAAAAAGGGGGTGAAAAGGTGTGAAGCTGAATTTTTGTTGTTGCTAAATTACTGGCCTGGCCTCTCATGGAATACTATAAGCATACGCTTAACACACTTCCCTGCCCGCATTTTCTATGGCAAACTGGAGGCCCAGAGCTACCAGTGAGGCGAAATGCGTGCCAAATGCGAATTACAAGGTCTACACTCGGCGAAAAATGGTTGTCTGTCTTTACAGCATGCAAAATAAGCAATTCTAGGGCTTTGTTTGCCGCAGCCGTATGAATGTTTATAGGGTTTTTGTTGCGTTTTAAATTATTTACCATATATTTAACGAATTTTTATTAAAAATAAATTGTTTTAAAATTTGGATTAGGTTTGTACAAATATCGATTGCATATTTAATATATCTAAAATTTAAATATAGAAAAATATCACATTAAAATATTGATTTTATCGATAAATATCGAACATATTATATTTTGTTAAATTTAAATCGAAAGTAATACAATTTAACATTTAAAGATCGATTTAAAAATTAAGGAAATATTTTAATATTATATAAAACATATTGTAAAAATGAATATAGAAATTTTGAATATAAAAAATACGAATATGAATAGATGTATCAATTTTTTTATAAAAAAAAACAAATTTTAATTTATCTAAAATTTCCGATTATATGGTTAATTATATGGTAACTCGCTTCTCCATTCTGAAATTTAGGAATAAATACCAATACAAGCTACCAATTTTTGTTGTCAGTGCCGAAAGAGAAGGGTTAGAGATTGGAGACGCATATGAAGACCCAGGGAACGGGGCGGACATGGGAGACTTTGACGCGGTCGCAGCGTTTTAGCACCGCAACGTTAATTGCCGAACGCCAAGTACGCGGCTCGCAAACAAAAAACAAACTCCCTTTACTTTTTTCCCATCGAGGGGTGGGGAGGAGGAGCACTTGGCAATTTCTTGGTTGACTGCAGCGACAACCGGAACGGCCAGCTAATTGAATCGAGCCCAGAGTAATAACTAAGCACCAACTATCTATAATTTTTGCCTCTTTCTCTCTTCCTGCAGGATTACAATGGCGAGTGCCCCTACTCACTGTCCCCAGTCAGCGCCAAGAGCCAGAAGCTGCTACGTTCGCCCCGCAAGGCCACCAGAAAGATCTCCCGAATACCCTTCAAGGTTCTCGATGCCCCCGAGCTGCAGGATGACTTCTATTTGAACCTGGTTGATTGGTCCTCGCAGAATGTATTGGCCGTGGGTCTGGGTAGTTGTGTCTACCTTTGGAGTGCCTGCACCAGCCAGGTTAGTGTCCCAGCTCTCTGTCTCTCTCTCTCTTTCTCTGCTAATGCATCCTTTTACTCCTTGGTTAGGTAACCCGCCTGTGTGATCTCAGTCCGGATGCAAACACGGTGACATCGGTATCGTGGAACGAGCGCGGCAATACCGTGGCGGTGGGCACTCACCATGGCTACGTGACCGTGTGGGATGTGGCGGCCAACAAGCAGATCAATAAGCTAAATGGCCATTCGGCGCGTGTGGGTGCTCTGGCCTGGAACAGTGACATCCTGTCCAGTGGTTCGCGGGATCGTTGGATTATACAGCGGGATACAAGAACGCCGCAATTGCAATCGGAACGCCGCTTGGCTGGCCATCGTCAGGAGGTATGCGGTTTGAAATGGTCACCAGATAATCAATATTTGGCCAGCGGCGGCAACGACAATCGTTTGTACGTATGGAATCAGCATTCGGTGAATCCGGTGCAATCGTATACAGAACATATGGCGGCTGTGAAGGCTATTGCCTGGTCACCGCACCACCACGGACTGCTGGCCAGCGGCGGCGGTACAGCGGATCGATGCATCCGCTTCTGGAACACTCTAACCGGCCAGCCCATGCAGTGCGTGGACACTGGATCGCAGGTGTGCAATCTGGCCTGGTCCAAGCACTCATCGGAGCTGGTCTCCACGCACGGTTATTCGCAGAATCAGATTTTGGTATGGAAGTACCCATCGCTGACACAGGTGGCCAAGCTGACGGGCCATTCGTACAGGGTCCTCTATTTGGCTCTAAGTCCCGATGGCGAGGCCATTGTCACTGGGGCCGGTGATGAGACATTGCGTTTTTGGAATGTGTTTAGCAAGGCGCGTAGCCAGAAGGAGAACAAATCGGTGCTGAATCTGTTTGCCAACATCAGATAGAAGAAGGACAATATATAGCAAGGACGCGAAGACTGAAGCGAGGTAAAAGGCAAAAAAGGCCAAAGGCAACACACAACACAACCGCAACCACAACAACACACATGCAAATCGAAGCAAGCAACTAAAACCAATCAGCAAACCAACTAATCCCAACTAATCAAGCTCTTTTATCTATGGTAAAACGATCATCCGCACGGCAGGCAGTCGCAGCAGCAGCAATAGTTTAAACAAATTTAAGTTAAGTCTAGCAGTTTATGTAGTAACATTTTAAATAGGAAACCAGAGCAACAGAAGAACTGAAGGAATGAATCCGGAACTAAGTCTACATTAAGCCTAAATTCTAGCTTGTAATAACTTTACACACACACACACACACTAACTTAGTAGTGTACAACTAAATTGTATTGTTTTATATATACCTATATATATATATATATTATACATAAATTTTTTTGGTACACCTAATTAGGGCTATTTTCACACAAATATCTCTATTTTTTTTTTGCTTAGGACATAGAAATTTGAATTATTCACTCACTCACTCACATTCATTCATCCCAAAAGATACACAAAAAAATATGTATATTTAAATAAATTTATACAAGTTAAAAAAGGTGCCCACAAAAACGTTGTTTTAATTTTTCTTTTAATTTAAAAATTAAGTCTAGCTTGGTTGTGGTCACAACTAAAAGCGGAGACCCGAACCACCACAAACATGGGTGTCACAGCAGCGAGCTTTTGCCTGCCCTTAAGCTTTTGTCGATTTCCTTCTGCACTTTTTTTTTTCTTCTGCGGACGCTGCGCTTCATCTGTGACTCCGCAGGGGCGTTGGCCAACCCCCTAAATTTTGGGGATAAAATAGGGATTTTATTGAGTATTTTGGGGCTTGAAATTGACCATAGCTAAAAGAAAAAATGCATTAAATTTCATCGAACTTGCATTTTTCATTTTGTTTCTTTTAGGTTAATTTGATTTTAAAAAAATCTATTTTTGAAAAATTGTGATTAATGTTACAATTAAAAAAAAATTTACCTTTTTTTTAATTTTTTAAATATATATATATATATCTTTTTTTAAATTACAATAGAAATATATTGGACTTTTGTACATCATTTGCTTTTTGGCATTAATAAACCACCAAGAAAACGTAAAATATATAAAATATCTTTATTTTAATAAAAAAAAATATTTTTAATTAATTAAGATTGAAATATATCAGACTTTTGACCATCATTCCCTTTTTGGCCTTAATAAACCATTAAGAAGACGTAATTATAACTAATTTAATTAATTTTTTTTGGAAAATAAACGGTTTTAAATATAATAATTAAGTTAAATAAGTGTACATTTAAATTTGTTAAGCATTTCAGTGTTTGTTTTTATAAGCTTTTAAATATCACATTTTATTTACTAAAAATTAAAATTTTGGCTGATGTAACCCCTTATAAAATATTTGAAATAATTTTCTTTCTTTCGGACTTGGCCAGATCAACTCGGCTGTTGATTTTGATTAAGAATATATTTAATTATATTTTGATTATTTATATTTACAATTCATTTTAATCGTTTTATGTGATTCAAAAGCAATGGTTATGCTCTATCATATTCATCTGATTTTCCTAAAGGACTCTAAAGCCCCCCTTGGCTGCCTTTTGCACTAAGCCCCTGGCCAGGGGCTGCAGCTTCCGTTGACAGCGACGCTGGCTGAGCTTCAGCTTCTAGTCCGGCGACCGCCGCCGCTTTGCCTGTGTTGTTGTAATTCGGTTTCTTGGCCTGGCCAGCAGCAGCAGCAGCAACAGCAGACTGAATTTTCAATTGTTGTTGGTTTTGGGTTTTGTGTCTTTTGCCTGCTTTTTTTTTCTTTCGTTTCGTTTCTTTTTTTTGTTTTTGTTTTTGGCCAAGTCCAAGTTTAACAGCGCTCGACGCGCCAGAATCAAGTTCAGTTGCGCCGCATACGCGTCGCGGAAATGTTTCGCTGCTGCCACCGTCCCAAAATTACAGATATCGTCAGAAATCGAGCATAAATAAAACCGACAAAATAACCGAACGCGCTGCTGCCGTCCTGCATCCGAATCCGTATCCAAAATCCAGAGTCCTTGTGTTTTTTGCTCTCGAAATAACAAGTTAATAAATAAAAGAAACCCGTATCCGTTTGTTAATTGACCGTTACCTTTTCCAGGTAATTGCAGGATAAAAGTTCTACCTGTTTTTTGTCCTTTATTTTTCATGTATTTTTGTTGTTGTTAATGTGAAGTGCAGACACCTGTCCTTGCGGTTGTTGTTGTTATTTGTATATTTTTTTTGTTGCGGCTGCTGTGTTGCCTTTTGAAGGTCATTTCACGCACGAAGGCCGCGCCGAGGGTGTGTTCCCCCAAGTGGGCGGCGAGTGTCGGGTGTGGGCGGTGGTCCGCAGTGGGCCAAATGTCAAAAGGTGAAGGCAGCCAGGCGGCCTTGCGTTTAAAGCGCAGCCTTCCCTTCAAACATCCTTCATCCGCGCAGGATTCTCAAGTGCCAGAGAAGTGAAGGTTGCAACGAAATCAAAATCGATATCAAGGATATGTAAATCGATTAATTAACGATCCCTGATTAAGGGACTATTTTGGGTTTAAAGAGGCATAAATTCACGGCTTTAGAGTTCTTTAAATTAAATAAAGGCCATGTTCAAGGAAACTTGCATTTTTTAGAGAATAAAAATTGAAAGTTTTATAAATTCAGGTATCCTAATGATACAGGGATAAGAAATCGATTCTTTTGAAATATCTTTAGAAATCTTGAAAGGAGCATACATTATTTATTTTGTAAATAAAGTATGTAGGAAGCGGCTTATATACAAAAACAAAATTAAGAAATTATATAAAAATAAAGCCTAAAAATATAGAAATCCTTAAGAAATACCAAGCATCAAAAATTACATTAAATATTATTTAGGTTTTCCTTTAAAACGTGCTAAATGTTGTAAGTAAAATCTAAGGTCAGCCAAATCAGAAAACAAATTAAATAAATTTAAAAAATTAAATTTAATTTATTAAAGTTAAAAATTATTGTGAATATATGAGGAATATCTAAGGAAAATATGAAGAATATATGAGGAATATCTAAGGAAAATATGAAGAATATATGAGAAATCTTTTAGGAATATATGTTGGAATAAATAAGGAATATACGGGGAATATATTACGAATATACAACATAAAATTGAAGGAAAATAAGTATAAATATAAATTCTTATTCATACTTAATTTTATAATGGAATAAGATATAAGATATAACCCTGTAACATTTTTCAAAATTATTTAGCTCCCGAATAAGATCAAAGATCAATATTGAAAACCTAATGAGGTCCTTTTTTTTTGTCACTCAAATAATGTAAATTTTCATATTTATTTATCTCAGATCAAAGATCAGTATTGAAAACCCGATGACAACCAAATATGTATATAGTACTTAGAGAACCTGACAACATCGAATAGTAATAGTACTTAGACCCCACCCAATGGCCCACAAAGTGGTCTCTTGACCAGAACTTAGCCCCATGACATTTTGTTTAGCATTTGCATGTCCAAACACTGATCTCCTCGGACACTCACGCTGTGGACATATCCATCTAGCAACATGGCTAAGTACAATATTTGTGTGGTCGATAAGCAAGATTCCGTCGTCAGGCCGTCAGCATTTTTTCGCACATTCATCTGCGCGAGAAGACATTACCTCGACAAGCCGCGAAATTTGCTCAGCGATTAGCACACGTAGATCAACTGGGCAGGGTGTAACCCAAGGTCACGCCTCGTTTTGCTTGGTTGGTGTTGGGTATTGGGTGTTGGGTGTTTGGTGTTCGATTCTAGTAAATTGCGAAAGTCAACAATAGGTATGCCTATGTTCTTGACATGGCCAACTTCCGATCGGTTTTCCCCGAAGCCACAATCCTCGGGAGCTACAGAGAGTCGCTTCCTCTATATCGGGCAATTAACGCCTTCGTTTTGGTTTTTGACTTTAGTTTCCGCTGATACTATACCATATACTATGTGGATATTTTTGGTTTTCTTTGTTTTCTTTTTTCGGAGCCGGTACGACCTTGGTAGGGGCGTTCAATGACCGCCACTGTCCAGTTAGATTTATGTATATTGATCCGCCTTTCGATCGATTTGCGGCCAGAGACAATGACAGGCCTCTGTTTGTTATTCGATTGGCCCTAATTCGATCGTCTCCAGATGGCACCACTTTATGATCCCCGTTTTATTTGGGGAAACTGAAAGGGGGGTCTATAGCTAAAATATCTATAGATATTCGTAATATCATTTGGGAGAACTGGGAAGTTATTTGGGAACATATAACATCTTTGTCGTAACCTAAACTAAAGATATGATATATATATTTTTTCTATGTATATGATATCACCTGTTTCCAACTATATATTATAATTCTTGACATTCTTATATTGAGATTATCCTTGTCCTAAAACCGACAAGGGAAGTGGGTTATAAAAATAAAATATTATATATTATAGGATAAACTTTGATATATTATGATATACTATGATGTACTATGATATATTATGATAATAATATGATATGTATTATAGAGTATACTATGATATATCAAGGTATACCATGATATACTATAGAGAAATATGATAATTATGTTTTAACTATGATATATTATGATTATGGTTCTATTATTTCGAACTAACAACTTCATTTAGTTTATATTCAAATTCCAAAAACAAAAAATATGAAGCAAATATAAAAAAAAATTAGTATTAAATTTATTAACTAAAATAAATACAAGAGACTGAATGATTGGATATTGCCATGACTTATAATAACATTTTTCATTCCGTAAAACTCATACTATATAATTCCAAAGTACTGGATCATAATTCCCTTTCTAAGGTCATGGTAACCTTATCAATCTCTATAGAATACCGGGCTTTAAAAAAGGCCACAATATGCTCCGTATTCCGTTTGCTCTTAAACTTGACCCCATTCAGCAAAGGGACAAGGACGGTGCTTCCTTTATGAACGGGGCACGTCGGAATCGGAAGGTCTGCAGCAATTATAGCGATTATCGGGCCGGCGGTACACTTGCACGGCGACAGTCCAGCAATTACCACGTCTCAAGTTAACCCCCCAAAACGACCGACAGGGGGCTTGGGGGATTACAACTTGTTATTGCTGGGGGTCGCCTCTCAGAACCAGCATCTGCGTCTGGTCTGCAGCGTGACATTCAAAATGCAAACGAACTGCCAAACCAGTTTCGGATGCGTCCGGCCAAGTGAAGGGCCCCCCAACATATATATACATTCATATGTACATAAAAAAGACTGAAAAAGAAATCTACATAAACAGGAGATCGTTGATTGATGATCGGATCTTGGATCTGATGATCCAAGACACGCCTGTCCACGATTAAGATTTTTATTTTTTAGTATACCGTTCAAAGTTAGGGCAGCACCGACCAAGGTACAGAAACATTCCCCGGGGTTTAATGCCTTTGGTACAGTAAAACGTCCATAAACAGTCTAGGGGCGGGTCAATAGCATTGGCTAAATAAAATATTACATGCGTTTGTATCGTAAAAAGTGTTTATTGTCACAATTTTATAGGACCGAAAAAAAGGGTTAAAGGTACTAAAACGCGATTCGGGCTTTAAGCTTGTTTCTAGGCACTGAAATAAAATATTGCTCGTAAGTTGATACCTGAAAATTTGGGCAGTTAAAATGTTGGATTAAAAGTTACCAAATTTTTGGCTTAGTTTTGAAAAATTTCATATTCCCATAATGAAAATATTTTAGGTCTCGGTGGTATATTTGCTATTAATAACTTAATTAATAATATATTAAATATTAAAAAAAAAACTCTTATTAAAAAATATATATAATTATGACCTTTTATATCGAATTTTTTAATGTAATTAAGCAACTGCAAAGAGTTTTTTTTCAAAGAGTTAAGACTCCAAGTAAGTTCATGTTGTGGAAGCTCGACTGTAATCTCAACTGATTTGATCCGATGTTGTTGATCTCCTTCTGCTGAGTGACAGTTTAGAGCTAAAGTTATAATAGTCAAAAGATCTATAAACGGTTTAAGTATTTCTTGAATTATTTTTTATACAAATATAGTTGTTGGGGCTTTATTTTTTTTGGGAGGTTGGGTCATTGTACCTGAGGTGCACATAGCCGTAAACGAACTTTTGATTTTGACTTTGTTTTCGTTTTCTTTTGCACTGACCAAAAGGCAGAAAGAGGTAGAGAGGTGAGAGAGGAAGGCTGGCTTAAAAAGAAAAAAAAAAAAGCATTGACATTGAAAATTATGCGAACAAGACAGAGATCGCTAGATAATCCACAAGAAGAAGAAGCAGCGCAGCAGATGCTTTGATTAAGCTATGCATATGTACATATGTGTGTGTGTGTTCAGTTCACCGCTAGAATAATGGCCCATAGGTAATTGATTATCAATTGTTGTCACTTGTCGTGTCGGTGCGAATTATTAATGCGAATTGGGATTGATCGGTCCGTTGTGCGGCCATAAATAAACCGCAATTGATCTGCGCCAAATGAAACAATATTCGCCGACTGAGTGACAGGCAAGTTCACTCGCTGACAGAAGAGCAAGGCTCTCTAGACAGGACAGGGGCGTAGGTGGGCAGAAATCGGGATACTTTTTAAGAGGGGTCTTATTCAAATCAATAATAATCTAAATACGAATAAAGATATTCTTATTGTTAAAAAAAAAACAAATGTCTATGTAAATATTATTTATTTAAAATGGGACTTTGCAGACCCCTTTTGCAACGCCCATGTCGCTGCGCTGTCTCCTTGCATCAGGTACTCTCTCTCTGACAAATTGACTCCTTCCAGCTCACTCGCACACGCACCTTGAACCAAGGTCTGACGTTCTCACGCTCATCCCCTCCCACTCCCACTCCCACTCCCACTCTTGTTGCCGCTCCAGTTACATGAAGAGTGACAGTTGGCGAGCTGCCCTGTCCCTCTCACACTCTCCCGCACAAACAACGAACAATTGGGCAAACAACATAAATAATACTTATATAAGCGGGTAACAGAGTGTCATCATTAATTATTTTTACGCTTTACAACCTGAGTGGAACGTGATGAGTAAATTTGTTCCTTGGCCTGGCATTAAAAGTAACCAAATAATAACGTAAAGTAAACACACACACACACATACAGGTGCACCTCTAGAGAAGAATCAAGCGAACGTCATCTCTTAAGTTTTTGACTAATTAACAGAGTTGGCTGAGCGGTGACCTTCACCTTTTGCGCGTTGGCCAAAAACAAGAAAAAGGCACAAAGATGAGAAGCCAAAGAATTGGTAACACGCCGACGCCTCCACCTTCAACTGACCCACAAAAAACGGCGCCGCTCTTCCTGACTCCGTTGTGTCTTTGTTTTGTTTTTGCTTGGGGTAGGTCGCTGGCGTGCTCTCCCTTTCCCACAGCCATGCCGCTGTCCCACTCCCACCTGAATACCGTTCATCAAAAGCCCTCGCCTTTTATTTTGCAAATTGTTTTCGCCTTTTTTTTTGTTTTTTGTCCTCTTGTCTATCCGCGATCATTTGTTTTGTGCTGCCTTTTGTTTTGATCGTTGGCTTTACAGTGGGTCTTGCTCTGGACCCGCCAGCGAAAAAGAGAACTGAGAAAAATGATATTGGAAACAAAATCATTTCATAAAATATGAGTTTTATTTATTTATTTATTTTTTTTATTAATATTTTTTAATTTTTTTTCTATTCTTAATATTGGAAATTAAATCATTAAAACATAATTTTAATCATATTTCCATTATATAGGATAAATATTTAAATTCCAAATTGGATATTAAATATACTATATAATATAAAAAAAAATGTAAAAAAAATGATTTAAGTGATAATAAATTGAATAATTTTTTGTAAAATGATTCGCAATATAATAATGATAATGATAATGACAAAGTAATAAAATTAACTTGATTTTGTTGATCTCAAAAATACAATTTTAAATGATATTCAATTAATTTAAGAGATTATAAATGGCTATTTAATAAATAATATTTGTAAAATTAGCCCCAGAGGTTTTTTACACTAAAAATTAATATATTAAATCAATACTTTCAATGGAAAAATAAATACGATCCTAAAAATTTTCTTTCTCTGTATCTGTAGCATAACAAGATGGCCCAAAAATGATAATTTACACAATTAAAATGATAATTTTTATAACAAAATGTCAAGATTTTATGCTACTATATATGCGTAAATTGATATAAATTTGGATTAAAGAAGGGTCCTATGATTGAGATGGTTTCCGATGTGACAGTATTGACACGGCGGCAGTGAATATGTTTTCGAAATTAATTATACGACGCGTTGACCACTGTGCACAGTTATGGATATTTGATTCTGTCTGTGGCCAGAGGTCACAGAGTGGTCCATAGAAATGCAAAATGCGAGTGGCTCTCGGGGGCTAATGATGGCCCACATATCATACCATATCGCATTGGCTCATTATCGCGCCGGCAGCTCATCGGAGCGGATCTCCTTCTCCTCTTCCTTCGTCACTAACTGATTCTCAAACGTAAACCGATCTTTTTCCTCCTAGTTGGAGCCATGAGGGAACCGCCCATGGCGGTGGTGCTGGTCCTGTGGCTCCTCGGCACGGCAATGCCACCCGCCGCCTCCGGATCGGCGGTACTCATCTCGGACATGACCATGACCGTAATGGTGGAGCTGTCCTCGCGGCATCC
>VNKB01014599.1:0-35183 GCA_008042735.1 Drosophila leontia
ATTTTCAATATTTCTTATTATTAAGTCAATAAACTACACGAAATTTTATAGCTTTAGCCAAAGAGATTCTTGATTATTTTTTTATAGTATAAACGTTTTAACTTAAAAGCTATAATTCATTTGTTTTTCAAAAAATCCATTAAACCCAAGCAGCCATAAATCAAAGCCTGCAGTAATAAATTTGTTAAAATTATTTCTATTAAAAAATATTATTTAATAGTGTATATTTAAGTGGCTAAGTTTGTATTAAAAGTAGCATTGATTTATGTAGATTTTCATACTTTATTTACTTGTACTTAGCACTGATTGCTGTCAATCGTAACCTTAAAGCTATCTATCATCAGCTTTTCTATGGAATCTTAATACTCTCTCTTTTTACTAATCAAAAGACAATCCCTTAAAATATTTACAAATTTCTTTAGGAACTATGACAACATTACAGATGATCCAAGGGATTTTATAAATGAAACTGTCTTAAAAAGCTTATGGCTTAGATGCCAAATTCTTCCCAAAACCCTTTATATACTTTAATTTATTCTCAACAAAATAGATAAATGTTTATTATAGCCAAGCTGTTTCTTACATGCTGCTACTGGTCACTTAAAATTCTTGCATATTTTAAGCTTTTAGAAAGGGACTCTTAGCGGTTCTTTAAAGATCCCTGAGACCGATGAAAACAATTCATGCCATGACAACTGCATCTAATCGAATATCGCTTAGATCTTTCTGAATTATTCCAGTGCTCTGTGTTACAGATTTCTTAGATAGATATTCAGATATTTTTATGTCGCCGTCATTCGTGCTTGGCTTTAGCTAAGTTGGAGCTCATTAAGACCCGACAATGTCGATGACGGCCCTGACCAACGGCTGCCGTTGAGTTGAGTTTAAGTTTGCATATGGATTGCCTTGGCGTGTCCGCCAGAAAATGAGACCTGAGACTGCAATTCAAACTCGGAGACTCGGACTAAGATTGTGATTCGAGTGCAGGCGCTCTTTTTCTTTATTGACAAGCGGCGACGTTGGCGTTGTGGTTTTCAAATCCGGCCAATCATCGGTTCCAATCACTCGCTGACCCTATTTGAATTTAGAAACTCTTGAGATGCACTTGGAGAAAAACAGCAAAGAAATAAATGGAGAACAGGTAGAGTAGAGTAGTAGTAGTTTTCCTGCAAAAGAATGAAAATATCTTCACCCTACATTCAATCCTTTTTGTCGAGTGCAAGCCTGGGTTTCCTGGAGAGGGCGATTTCCAATCGGATTAAAGCCCTGAGTGCGGCGGTGGCGGTAAAGTCCAGATCCAAGAAAGTGTAAGACTCATGGCACGAACTCGAATTGTTGTCTGGCCCATTGTTCTGCACGGCATGCAATTAAAACATTGACAGAGGCAGACTCAGCCTTTGTTTTCTTAGTTTTCCTAGGCTGGTTTCTGCCACGAGCATTAGCTGGGCCTTGGATTGGGATTTGGATGTTGGATACGGATTTGCATGCAGCAGCAGCCAGCAGCTGGCCTTTTGTGGTAAAGGTTGGCTGGCGGAATCGTGGCGCGGAGTGGGTTTTGGGAGCCACAGAACGGGGCCGCCGCCGCCGCCGACAACAAATTCATTATGTAAAGTTAACCATTACTGTCGATTCGGTCTGTTTACATAAGTAGCCTGCAAATTGGCCATAAAACAATTATGAGACTTTTCACGCTTGCACACGAATCTGAATCGGCTTCATTGTGCTCAGATTTTTAGCCGGAGGCTGCGGCTCTTGGCCTGGGCTTGGGCCAATACCATATAATGCACATAATACCCCGCGAATCGGGTCTGAGCAATGAACATGTTCGTACTAAAATGTCGCAATAAATAATAATGAATGCGCACCAAAACGGTGATGAAACCTGTTGTGACCATATGCCAGGCCAAAGGAGTCCAGATCGGACTCCGTCTCGTATTCGGAGTCCAGATCGATTGGAGACCGCATAGAAAAAAATGCAAAGCGTTCCAGTTGTAGTTCACTTGCTCGGCGTACATGAAATGTGTCCAGTGTCCAATGTGTCCGACATGTCCAAGTCGTCGGCGTTGGCTTCCAGTGGCCAAAACGGCTTTGCAGCCTCCACACAAGCCTCACATACGATGTCTGCTCTTTTGGCTCTGCAAAAGCCCAGCTCTTTATGTGGGTTACCATACCAGCAGTGCATAAATTGCCGAATGTGTTAGGAGTGCTAACAGCTTTTCCCATGTAGTTCAGGATGCAATATGAATGGATTGTCGACGGTGTTACCATAAACGGCGCAGACCTTGGACTACACAGTCTACAAATACGATGAATTTGTCTTGAATTCCATATTTCCCGAAAACAACATTACTGTGACCGCTTAATCAGCATTCTTTGGATAATGTACATTTAAATGAAATTCCCATTAAGTGTGTTGAAACCAAGATTGGCTAAAAAGTCGATCTCAAAACCTGTTTGTTATATTGCAATTATTTTTTAATCGATCTTTCGGAGCTGTTATCAGTTTTTATGGAATTTACTAGGGAAACCAAGCATTAGTGAGTGATTAGAGGCCTCTCAAAAATATTTAATATTTCCTGGAAACAACTCATTTAAGACAGATACAAATTTATCAAAGCAACTCTGACCAGATTGTCTTTTTTTCTTATTTGTATTTAAATTACGTTAGCTTAAGTAGTTTTTCAAACTTTAAAAACCTTTAACAACCTTGCTTTCCATTGAATTTCAGATGATCCGAGCAAGAGATTTTCTGTTCTTATCCCTCTTGGGGCTTATGGCCAATGCACTTGGCCTCAAAGTCTCCACGGGCTATCATATAGTGCATAACCAGCCGGCGTCTTATCCTAGTTTCCATGGCTATAGGTACCTTCAAGGATCGGCTCCATCCCAATTTGTTGTGGGGTAAGATTAACTCTTACCTATTCCACCCACTATTTCACATAAATTATTTACATTATTTTTTAGCAATAGCCTGCCCACTTCTCCGGCTCCCCAGCATCCATTCTCAGCTCCTGCCAGTACTCCAGTGACTGCCTACGGCTACAGTTTTCCCACTGCGGGTCGGGTGGCCTGTGCTGCTCCGCCGGCAGTTTGCGAGAAGACTGCCTATCGCACGCTCGATGGATCCTGCAACCATCTGGAGCGACCTGAGCTCGGAGTGGCCAACGCCAGGTGATAACCAAGTAAAATACGTACGTTTCCTGCAGGTTCTTAGTCAAGTCCTTTCCAGATATGGTCGCCTGATGACACCCAAGTACGCCGATGGTATCTCGGCGCCCACTAGATCTGTGACAGGAGGCGAGCTGCCAAGCGCCCGACTGGTGTCCCTGGTGGCCTTTGGGGAGCAGGATGTGCCCGATCCCGAGTTCACGCTGCACAACATGCAGTGGGGCCAGATCATGACGCACGACATGAGCATGCAGGCGGGAGGCACCCAGTCGAGTAAGTGCATTCACTTTCATGCAAATCTGAGCGTGAAGATCACTAGCTTTGCTTTAAATATTTAAATGAATGATTTCCTACCACAGAGAAGCATCCCACTCGGTGCTGCACGGACGATGGCCGCTTAATTGGCCTGGACACCGCCCACAAGACATGCTTCGCTATCATTGTGCCGCCCCACGACCCCGCCTACTCCCAGGTGGGCACCGAATGTCTCAACTTCGTGCGCACGCTCACAGATCGCGATTCGAACTGTCAGTACCGCGGCGGGCCGGCGGAGCAGCTGACTGTGGTCACCTCTTACTTGGATCTGTCGTTGGTCTATGGCAACTCCATCCAGCAAAACAGCGACATCCGAGAGTTCCAGGGCGGACGGATGATTGTGGAGGAACGTAATGGCGCCAAATGGATGCCTCTGTCCAGAAATGTCACCGGCGACTGCGATGCTGTGGATGCCAGCGAGGTGTGCTACCGTGCCGGCGATGTGAGGGTCAACCAGAACCCGGGTTTGGCCATCCTCCAGACTGTCCTGCTGCGCGAGCACAACCGCATTGCCGACCACTTGGCCGCCCTAAATCCGCACTACGACGACCGAACTCTGTTCCAGGAGGCGCGCAAGATCAACATTGCCCAGTACCAGCAGATCAGCTACTACGAGTGGCTGCCCATCTTCCTGGGCGGCGAGAACATGCTGAAAAACCGGCTTATTTACAAGGCCCCGCCAGGAAGCTTCATTAACGACTTTGATACCAATATCGATCCGGCGGTTCTCAACGAGCACGCGACTGCCGCCTTCAGATACTTCCACTCGCAGATCGAAGGCCGTTTGGAGTAAGTAGCTCGGAGATCATTAAGCTAATTAACTAACTAACTAACTTATTACCGTCTCAACCCAACTAAACGTTGTTAGTTCACATATTTCATATTTTTCTTTCGTTCTTTCATTGTTTAAATCTAGTCAAACAAGACGAAATGCCAGAAAATGGCAAAGAACTTTTATTCCGCTTAGGTTATAGATTAACCTAAATACATGTTTGCATTAATTAAAATAACTAATTTATTGAATGAAACACCAAAGAGTAGGTTTCAAGTCTTTAAATATTTAAACAATATTTACAAACATCAGATACAAATGCTAGCATATGAATAGATTCGTAGAATACTTAAATATTTTAAATAATAAATACCTTTTCTAAAAACAATCTCAGCTTGTTGTCGGAGCTGCGTCAGGTGCTCGGATCTCTGACCCTCAGCGACTGGTTCAACCGTCCCGGCATCATCGAGGTTGGCGATAACTTTGACTCTTTGACCCGAGGACATGCCACTCAGCCGGAGGAACTGACCGATATTAACTTTGACAGACAGGTATGTAACCACCTGATTCACCAGCCACCGGACTCCGCTCACTTGGGACTTTTTCTTTGCAGATTAAGCACTTCTTGTTCAGGAGAAACATGCCCTTCGGTTCGGATCTGCGATCCCTGGACATTCAGCGCAATCGCGATCATGGTCTGGCCAGCTACAACGACATGCGTGAGTTCTGCGGCCTGAGGCGAGCCCACTCGTGGGAGGGCTATGGCGATCTTATCAGTCCTCCGATTCTGGACAAGCTCAAGTCGCTGTACGAAAGCCACGAGGATGTGGACCTGACTGTGGGAGCCTCCTTGGAAGCCCATGTGGCCGGAGCTCTGGCCGGACCCACCTTCCTGTGCATTCTCACCGAGCAGTTCTACCGCACTCGAGTTGGAGATCGGTTCTTCTTCGAGAACGGAGACAAGCTTACTGGATTTACCCCGGGTAAATATACATCTCTTGCTCTCTCTCTCTCTTAATATAAAATAAATTAATTAATATCTTAAATCCCATATCGTAGACCAACTTGCCGAGCTGAAAAAGGCTAGTATGGCCCGTCTTCTGTGCGATAATGGCAACCACATTACTTCCATGCAGCCCGAGGCTTTCCGAACGGTTTCCCATTCGTAAGTTTGGTTTTCAAAGAAAATCAATGAAACTAAGTTTAATTGAATTATTTTCTATTCCAGGAATCCCATCCTGCCGTGCTCGAATATTCCACAAGTCGACCTCACCAAGTGGATTGACCAAAAGCCATATGCCGCGGTAGATCCGTCCGCTCATTTCGGAAAGAAGTGATCGCTGGCGCTTCGCCGTGCGATCTATTATTAACTAGTTGAATACAAAATACCTTTAGCTTAATCAGTAACATAATCATTAACTCAATCGCTCCCCACTCCCCCTTGTATGATAATGCCCCAAACCAATTTTATGTACAGAAATAAAAGTCCTTTACTATAAAGTGGGATTCTTTTAAATGCTTAGAAAGAATAAAGAGGATTTATAGGGTCAGAAATGACTAAATGATTGCTTAACAAAACTCTGACTAAAATACAGGGGTTAAAAAATCTGACAAAAATACGTATGTAAATCTGAAAGATAGGTCTTAAACACCACCGAGTCAAGGGCATTTAAGAAGGGATTGATGCCGGACATCGAACAGAACACAGCGGCAACGCCCCCTTCTTACGTAAGACTGTAGCTCAGATAATGAATAATGCTGGAGAATCGAAAACCTTTACACTTTCGTTGACTTTGGGTTCGAGCCTTACAATCAGGGTTAATCATATGCTGGCGCGCGACTGGAGGTGTGAACAACTTGATAGAAACGGCCAATTAAGAGACAAAACGCTTTTTTCTGCCATCTTTGAGGCATTGTCGATCCACGTCGTAAACGAGACAATCGGCCAACAAAGAATTTGTTCTTCTTGGCTAACATCTTCGAAGGTATTCATACATAGGAATCAGCATATTAATACTTCAGAGGCGGTCCACTTTTTGAATTGGCATAAATTTGCATGAACATTGGGAGAACATCGAAAGATAGCATCATCATCGACCAGGTTTGCATATTTTCCGAGAGATTCGCCGCGCGGATTTCTGAATGGACATGATATAACGGTTCTGGTGAATCTAGATTAATGAAAGTGATCTGAACAAAGTGTGCATACGAGATTAACAGTTCATAATGCGGTATAAAAGTGATCCATCCGGCGGCGAAAGGCAGCAGATGCCATTTCGCCATGAGGCTGTTCGCAGTGATCTTCTGGCTAGGTAAGGGATTACCCCGATGGATATGGGCTAAGCCGGATTGATTTTAATTCGATTTCCCTCATTCCAGGCTTGGCCCTGGCCCTGGAGGCGAGTGCCAAGAAGCCGGATCAAGAGACCGGCCGTCTGATTGCCTCGCTTCAAGCCGCTCCGGCTCCCTCGCCGCCACAAAGTGTAATCTACAAGCTGCCACCGCAGCACTACTACCCGCCTCCGCCTCCACCTCCGCCGCCTATGCACCATTGCAACTGCCCGCCGGGACCACCAGGTCCTCCGGGACCGCCTGGAATACCCGGTACACCTGGCCAGCAGGGATCGAAGGGTTCTAAGGGCGACAAAGGAGAGAAGGGAGAGCGCGGCGAGAAAGGAGAACGCGGACATCATGGTCCTCCCGGCCCTCCCGGTTTTCCGGGTCCCATTGGGCCGCCGGGACTTCCAGGACCTCCCAGCCACAAGGGACATGATGATCATCATGGGCACGGTCACCACGATCACCATCATCATCATCATTCGCCGCCGCCGACACCAGCTCCGCCGCCGCCGCCCCCGCCCCCGCCTCCACCACATCATCATCACCATCCACATCATCCTTACCCGCCGCCCCCACCTCCACCTCCTGTGATCATTCCCGTACCCATTCCCTCTCCTTCGAAGGGCGGTGGCCATCATCATCACAAGGGATCGAAGGGACCTCCTGGTCCGCCCGGCCCACCTGGTGAGTAAACAATATTCTTTTTGAATCATTTAAAACGGAGATTCCCAAGCCGAGTTCCCGCGAGTCCTTTAGCGCAGGACTTTGCACATTGGCATGTTCGCTTTTGCTTTCTTGTTTTCTCTATATATTTCTAATTTTGTATTCTTATTTTCTTATTTTGCTTACAGGAAACGGACCTCCTGGCCCGCCAGGACCTCCCGGCAATACTATTCCTCCTCCGCCGCCGCCGCCTCCGCCACCCCCATACCCGCCATATCCTTACCCATACCCTTATCCACCACCATATCCGCCACCAGGTCCGGGCGGACAACTTCCCTTCCCAGTCCCCTTCCCTGTGCCAGTGCCCTGGCCCTCTAAGGGTCACAAGGGTGACAAAGGACATCACAAGGGTGACAAGGGTGGACACCATCATCACTACTATCCACCGGGCCACAATAAGGGAGGACACTATCCGCAGCCACCTCATCATGGCGGATATCCGCCACATTATCCACACTATCCGCACGATGGAGACAAGGGACATCATCACCACCCACACGACGGTGACAAGGGACATCATCATCATCATCCGTCCCATAATCACGGCGGCGGACATCACGGGGGTGGAAACGATGGACATAACCATCATCATCCGTCCCATAATCATGGCGGTGGCCACCATCATCCCTCCCACAATCATGGAGGACATGGCGGGCACCACGGAAACGGAGGACATAGCCACTACCCGCCCTCGCATCATCACGGAAATGGTGGCCACAACGGAGGAGGACACAACGGAGGCGGCCATAACGGAGGCGGACACAACGGAGGCGGACATAACGGAGGCGGCCACAACGGAGGCGGACACAACGGAGGCGGCCACAACGGAGGCGGACACAACGGAGGCGGACACAACGGAGGCGGCCATCACGGAGGCGGACACAACGGAGACCCCAAAGGAGGTACTCCTCCAGTGCCTGAAAAGCCCCATGATAGCGGCGAACAGGTGCCGCGCGATGATCTTGACTTATTAGATGCCGACGTGGAGATTGTCGAAAATCTAGTCGAGGAGAATGACGTCCCGGAGACTGCCGAAGAGATGCCGTACGATACCGCTGATTTCGAGCCCGAGGAACCCGAGGACACTGGCTATGTCACCTATATTGATAATACCCTGGACAAAGTCGAGCCAGCAGCATCCGTTGAAGAAGCCACTGAAGAGGATCCAAATGTTAGTGCAGAGACCAATATGGAGATCGCTGGAGAGGAAGAACCCATAGAAGAGGAGCCTGTCATGGAGGAACAACTGGACTTTGTACCGACAATGGAGGAGGACCCATCCTTCGAGGTCGAGCCTATCGAGCAGCGAACCAACAACAAAGGTCGGCCAATTATCCTGGCCATCGGAACTCCAAGAAATCCCTTTCACATTTATGCCTATGAACAGTATAAGTCCTAGTCTTGCCAATGAAAAATGAAAATAAACCGATATAACTATGTAATTGTTGCGATGTTTTGTTTTATTTTAATATTATTTTAAATAATTTGTTTATATTTAAGCGATTTTTAACAAATTATTGGGAAGAGTTCGTTGATAGGAAATTCTACGATTCTAGGAAATCAAGGGAATCGCGTCTGATCTGTTCTGTATATTCGGTTCTAGATTTACTTACATACTATATGAAATCGAGCTGGTAATACTTCGAGTTAGCTGAAAGACTTCACATTTTAATTTATATCCAAATTCGCATTTTGACATTATTAAAAGGTCCAGAAGCTTCTCTTTCAGAAAACAAGGCTGCGCGATGAATCCAGCAATATCTCCTCAATCCCATTCAGTCAACACCCATCCATTACAAAGGCTTCTTCTTGTTTAAATCAAGTTTATCGGATTTATTAATTAAATCATCTTAGCAAATTTGTTTAGGAACAGTTTAAATAAATTAGTGGTAAGAGCGCGCATTGTTATGGCGATAGTTCCGTTGTTCTTAGAAATTGGTTCGGCTTTATAAGCATTTCTATAAGTTAACAATAAAGAAAAACATGTGAAAAGTGAAATCACAAAGAAATATAACAATAGAACTAATGACGCACATTCTTTGTTTGCCAATCTAACATCGTCTTTCATAATACAAAGGGATATTGTCAAAACTTGTGCTCGGATATATCAAAAAAGTTAGTAAGAGTGTTTTTGATACCCATAAATCTTGAGATTTAACCCCAGACTTTGTTCTCCCAAAAGTACAGAAGGCATTTTGGTACGAATAAGTAGAAAATACATTAACCCAATATTTAAATTCTAAATTATTGAATTATAAATAACCCAATTCTGAAAACTACATCATTTTGGGACAGCTAACGATTCTGTGCATCTGATTGATCCACTAGTTTATTACCCACAAGAATTTAGTGTGTGTCATATCGGATTTCGCTACTTAATATCAATTTATATGAGCACCATATAAAAAAAAAACAAACGTTAAAATCCATAAAAAGCAGATAAGGCAGATCGTTCCATTTTTGCGGTATCTCTTTTTTATTGTCCTAGTATATAGAAAACAAAAGGCGGAGAAAAAGAGAGCAGAGACCGTAAAAAGAAAACACGTGAGTGCAGTAAATAAAAACTTTTGTGTAGCCTTAATACAAATACATTTATTATTAAATTTAAATATTATTTGGGGTAATTATTAATATAGCAAGAATTTCATTGATTCGGTAAATAAATTTTAATTTCAATTTAATTCCCAGATCAATGAATTAATGTCTCTAGAACCGGCCAAGTCATGGCTTAAATTTATGCACGACCGTTTAGCGGGCTGCAAAATCGGTGATCTGCGATTTGAATTTTACGTGTTTCTAATTAACCCATTATAGATCCCGCCCATCCCAACTGTTTTAGTGGGCTATATAAGACGGGCTCTGACAGGGACAGGTGCACACTCTCGAAGATTGGGCCTCAGCATGAGGCTGCTCGCTGTTCTGCTGTTATCAGGTGAGCGAAATGGAGATCTCATTTTATTATTCCGCATTCTTACTTCCTTTGTTTTTCAGCGTTTTCCCCCCTCTGCGAGGGAAAGTGGACTTTGAGCGCCATTCGGCCTGCGAGAAGGGAACCTCGCCCAAAAGAAAAGAATCCACACTATGATAACTATGACGTGTACTACTACAGACCCGAAACGATAGCTCATCCGCCTCCGCCTCCTCCTTATGGCTATGGCTCTCACCATACACCTCCGCCCTATCACTCCCATTGCCAGTGCAAACCTGGACCGCCGGGCGCTCCAGGACCTCCGGGCATACCTGGATTGCCAGGCGAAGAGGGACCCGCAGGAGAAAAAGGAGATCGCGGCGACCGGGGTGAGAAAGGGGAACGGGGTAAGAGTGGCAGGCCAGGCTATACTGGATTTCCAGGTCCCATTGGACCCCCAGGCCCGCCCGGTTTGCCAGGAGCCCCAGGAAAGGGTTCAGTTCATCGACAAGGGCCAACAATTGTATATTTACCGGCAAAGGAACCTGCGAAGGGGGAGAACCCCCCACGAAAGCCCGATAGCAGTCAGCCCATTAAAGAAACTAATAAACCCAAGGAACCGGAACCCTCTAGGGCACATTTGGATAAAATAAAAGTTAAAGTTGCCAAGCCACAGCTGACCCAAAACCACAAGAACCCGAGTCGTAGAAGACCAACGGCTTCCTCACTTTCCCATCGCCAGAGAATCCATCAAAGCCACAAGATAAACCCGTATCAAAGGAACAGAAAAACAGTTGCCAGGCCAATGTCCAGTTCCCAACACCACAAAACAAATAATTTAAGCCATCAACAAACCACTAAACGAAAGGTAATTAAGACTACAAGTACAACTAATCAAACTAATTCGAGCAATCCAAATCGCCGGCAATCTCCAAGCAAAAACAAGGTAACTAAACTCGGCGAGAAACCGAAAAATAAAACAAGAATCGATTCGGATATCAGTAAAGTCACATCTCCCGAAAAGAAAGACCAAGTCATTGAAGATCTAAAAGGTAGCCAAAACAAGGTTCCACTAAATATAACAACTCAACAGAAAGACAAGCTAGATATAAAAGAAGATAAAGTTCTAAATGAAAAGATATCTAAAGTACAAATGGATCAAGAAGCAAACCAAAATAATTCCGAGATTAAAGATTCCCCAATGGATAGTATAATGCACCCTACAATAATTGTTAAAGAAGATAAAAATCAAGAGATTAACAATACAAGTTCAAGCCAAGAATCGGTGATAATTACAAACAATTCAGAAACAACTACATCTGCTCCTGAAAGCACTACTCAACCTTTAAAAACCAAAATTGAAGAAGAAAATCACGGGATTATAGAATTAACCACCCCTGATATTGTAGAAGATAATTCGGAGACAACGAAATCAGATTTAGTCGAAAATAATTTAGAATTAACTTTCACAGTGAAAGATTACCCATTTGAAAGTATTACCCAGCCCACAATTTATGATATTGCAAGTGAAAATCAATTGAATATGGATTCAACTACCAAAACAGATGAGATAATCGAAAATAATTATGAGAAAACCGAATCAGAATTAATTATGCAAGACACTCAGCCGGCTAAGAATGAAATAGAAGCCATTTCAAATCAAGAAGCCAATCAAGATACAACTCTTTCTGATGATGTAGATACTTCAACTATAAGGAGTGAGTTAGAAGTATATGATATCCAAACGACAGAACAAACCACAGATAAATCCGAAAACATTACTGAGTCTTCGGAAGAAGCCACTACAAATGACAACTATAGTAAAGAAGAAAATATATATAATTTCACTACATTGGAACCATCATCAAGTACTGATAGCCCACTTAGAAATCAAACAAATAATATTGAATCAACGGAAGCTATAATATTAGCCAGTGAAAATAGTTCTGAAAGCCTAAATGCGGAAACTACAACCGAAGACCCATTAAATTCCAGTCTCCAACAAGAGGATAATAAATTCTCTCCCAATGTCCCCGATGCTCCATTTGGTATTCCGGTATCTATAATTATTTAAACTTTACCTGAAGCTTTAGAAACTACAGAATCAAATGCGAATCTGCCAAGAGTTAGAGTCTGACAATGTTATTTTAAATAAATAAAAAATATAAATACTAGGCCAGTCATGTACTTCATTGATAATGATTAAGCTAACGATTTTAAATACACAAATATTATATATTTTATAAACAATAATACCTTTATTTGCATGAATCTTGTAGCGTAATGCCAATAAAAGTTCCTAAATGTAGACTTTCGATGATTTCAATTATTTCATTGAAGGTAAAAAATATTTTAAAAAATATAAAGATAAATGCTCGTATCTAAATAAACAAATTGGACCAACCAATATGTTTTAGACACACTGTACCATTAAGACTGCTAATGCACAAGCTGGGGCCTGAGATCTTGCCACTTGCTTAGATCAATTTGAGGTACGTCATGGCAGTTGATGAGCGGATTTCTAAGAATAAACTGTGTTTAAATAGGGGACTTTTATAGGGGAAATATCTTAGAACTCACTGAGAATTGGGGAACACAAATACATTCGGCTGGATGGTGTGCAGATATTGGGCATTGTTGCAGAACAAGCTGGCCAAACTGACCTTGCGGATCTCCGCCAGTTGATCTGTAGATAAAGATTTACAAACGTTTCTCAAATAATGTGAAAAAATCACTCACCCCGCGAAAAGCCAGCTGGATGCTCGCGCTCAAAGAAGAATCTATCGGCACGCCTGGTGTTGTGGAATTGTTTGCCAATTATACACAATAAAGTGGGTCCGAATAGAGACTCGGGAATGTGGAATTCCAGGGTAGCGCCCACGCTCAGCTCCACATCATCGGGAGTGGCATAGAGGCGACGCAGCAGAGAGATTTTCTAAAAACACTTTACTAAGTTTAAAAATTCGAGAGAATTTATCCCATTTATACCTCTGCCTGGATCTCGTGAGCAAAGTCCGCCCAGTCCACAGCTCGTCGTAGTCCACAAAACTCGCGCACATCATTGTACGAAGCCAAGGCAAAGTCCCGAGCCCTCTGGATGTCGATGGCCTTCAGATCCGATCCGTATTCCTCGAACTCCTTGCGGTTGAAGTAGTGCTTGAGCTCGCGATCAATATTTCCATCGGATCGCTTGTGCAGCTGCGTGGCCAGGCCCCTCAGCATGGCATCAAAGTTGTCGTACTTGTTCAGCAGCGAGATGGTCTCCGAGCGATCAAAATAGTCGCTCAGACGTAGAGTCTTGTTGGAGCTGCGATTGGGAGCCACCAAACTGAAGGGGATAATTATGGCAATGAGCACGGGTATTAAGAATTTCTTTGGCTCTAACACTTACGAGAACCAGCCGGGTATCTGGGTGTGGGCATAGCGGAACGCTGCAGCAGAGAACTCCGCGTAGGCAGCTGGGTTAACCGTCTCGTCGTAATCATTGACGTATTCGTTGGGTTCCACAGGATAGACCAGACCGTTGAGATAGGTATAAGTGCGACCCACGAACAGGGGAAGCCAGTCGTTGTAGGTGATCTTCTGGTACTGAGCAATGTTGATCTTGCGCGCCTCCTGGAAGATGCGCTCGTCATCGTAGTCGGAGTTGAGCAGAGCCAGGTTCTCGGCCAGGCGATTGTGCTCCCGAACCAGCAGCGTGTGCAGCACGGCAACTGTGGGCTGGAAGCGATTCCGCTTGTCCGGGACAATGTAGCACTCGCTGTGAGTGCCACACTCCCCTTCAAGATTCTGGCTAACCGGCAACCAGTGCTGGCCATTGATGTAGCTCGTCCGCAGTAAACCGCCCTTGAAGAGGCGCACCTTCCGATTCTGCGAGTGCGTGTTGCCATACACCGAGGATAGATCCAAGTAGGCTGTGGCCACCGACAGCTTCTCGGGATAGGGGGCCTCACTCCTTGGGCAAATGGCATCCGCCTCGGACACACTGCGTGCGAAGGGCAGGCAGGTCTTACCCGTGTGATATGCTATGGGTCCTCCACGGGGCAAGCTGATGACCTGGCAGCGGGGATTACCCGGCTCGGCACAGCAATCCCGGGGAGCTCCTTGGGTTGTCAGCTGGCTGATGTCGTGAGCCACGAACTGACCCCATTGCATGCCCGCCATGGTGCGGAATCTGTCGTTGCTGGTCTTTTCGCCGTACACAGACAGGGAGATCAGACGTGCATTCGGGGCCTGTTCCACTTGCCGGGGCGGCAAGAGGCGACGGTACCGGGAGACTGCAATCCCGTAGTCCGGATACAGCAGGTTGTTGCAGGACCCGTCGATACTACGGTACTGCAGATTGCGCGTGTCATTTAGGCAGCTGGGAGGCGGCACACCGCACCTCACGGGCTGTTGGGGTCCAGAAGACGGCGCCCAACTATTGTGAGCAGAGTTTGAATCGAACTTGGGCAGGAAGTCCTTGATCAGAGCATCCAAGCTGCTATCACTGACCCCGGGACGAATGTCGTAAGTATCCCGCTTTGTCCTGGACACCGGATCCATTGATGCAAAAGGACACTGGCTGGCCACCGCCACAACCAGCAGACTTGAAACCAACAGAAAGACTCTCATCGCACTGACGACACCTCAAAACGCAATGAAGCCCCACAGACGCGGCGCCCATATATACGGAATTGCAGCAGCAGCTGACCCGCACGATCTCCGCGCTCCGGAGACGTGATAATGCAACGCGAAATTCTTGGTAAGATCGTCAAGATAGAAGAACGTGCAGAAATATGCGAGCATAATTTCCAATATTCGGCAGTGGCCACCTGCGGGCGAATTCATAGCCTAGTGACGACCGGAACGTGTTTTCCGTTCGGAAATAATTTGGAATGGTCAAGTTCTTAAAAAATAAACTTATAAAGCAGATAAGATAAGATATATCTTGCCAGATTTTTATTCTACAATGAAAGCTGCATTCTTTTGAGTCATTGCTTTCAGGTCTTTTGGTTTCTGGCTGAAACTTTACTGCAAAAAAACTTAAAAATTAAGAAAAATAATATGTTTTTGGGGTCGAATCTCTTCTTGCTTCCATGTTAGATATTAATAAAACCCTTGATAAATAAAAGTGCATTACTATTGTATCATAGTTCCATTGGTAACTGCTCATTTAGAACTTTATAAAATATTTAACATTTGCGTAAATAAATAAAAACGAAACAAAAACTGTCGATGGCATGTGTGTGTAGTGACTGGAATGTATCATAATTAAACTTAAATTATTCTTCGGTTATCAACAAGGACTTGTGCAGTCAGGCCTCCCAGGTGTAACTATTTAGATTCCAACAAATATTTCCTTAGGCCCGGTGGCATTAGTATGTACGAGTTAAGTATTGTCTTCCATTTGATGTGATAGGTACTGAATTCCATGTATAAGCGGGAAGCCTCTTCATCGTCAAGCAGCTTTCCGAGATGCCGCAGCAGTCTCTTTAAAAGGCACGCACAGCTCAGCAGCATAAGTTCGGGGTACTCAGAGCCCAGCTCCTGACTATCGATCCTGCTGCCACAAGCTAATATTAATAAAATATATTATTTAAAAATCTGAGAAAACACTCACATTATGTCAATATATTGTTCGATAACCTGCTGAATGGCACAGAAGACCTGTCGGTAAAGGCCAATATCTATCAGATATATATCATTGAGTTCTATCAACTCAATCACGTGCAGGATTATATCACTGGCATGTTGTAGGAAACCTGAAATAGTAGCTATTGAAATAATGTTTAAACCATAATATACACACGTTACCATTCGTGGCAAGAAACATGGAAAACTTGAGCACTCCAAGCAAACACATTTCATGGGTTTCGGGGAAATGCAAGGTGAGAAAACTGTTGTATGTGCCATACAAAGTCATTAAATCATGCTGAACCTTTAAATCTAAAATATTAAGACAAACTAAGCTTAGTAATTCAAAACTCGGATGGAGAATAGTTTTACAAACCCCTTGGAGAACCCTTTAGAAATGACACCTTGTTGTTAATTTGATGTACAAGTAACTTGTGGTACCGCAACAGCTCGGAAGCCTTTTCAGTTGTTTTTCCAAACTGAAAATAAATATTTAAAATTAAAATAAAAGGGTTGTAAAAAGCAGCAATTCCTTACGATATTTATTTCATCATTAAGAGATGAGGGAAACTTAAAATCCTGGAACTGTGCCCTCTCTGATGTCAGGTTCTGGTCAAGTTGGTTAATCAAGTTACTGGACACCACCAACTCAACGCCGGCATTGACTTGGTCATTGGTTACTCCCAAAATGTGGCCACTAGGAAGCAATCTGAAATGGAATCACTTACAACTTAGAAACATAAATAAATTGTAAACGCGTAAACGTACATACATCACTTTTACATTTTCAGTCTTACAACAATGCCTAAAGGTCTTTAAGGTGGCACAAAGCGAGGATTTCATTTGGTAGATTCGATTATTTACAGTGTACTTGCTAAAGTACTGATGGACGAACAGGTGAAAATATTTTGCAAGACTCTTTAGCAACTGACAGCGCTTAGGTGTGCTAAAGTCTTCGAGTATTTTGTCAATTAGCTGCATGGGCAGTATATCCGCATCTAAGATGTCCTCAACACAATCGACATCCCGATTTTTCAGGCACATTGAGTATAGTTTATTTTCGAAATGAACTAATGGACTTTCACCTTGCGTGGCATGCGCGTCTCTTCTGTTTCCGGAATTCTCTGGCGTCTTTTTTACGTTATTGTAGCATTCCACGAAATCGGTAAGGGGATTGATTTTGTAATAACTAAAAGCGTTAGCCGTTATACGTTCAGTTGGCACCGGTAGCGGGAACGTTGCGGCGAACTCTACACGCTCTCCATTTAAGAATTCAGCGCGTTTCGGATACCACATCTCGTGGTGCTGAGAGCTTAATAGAACATGGGCGCCCAAGCGCAAAAGTACTGCGGCCATCACATTGATCATGTCGATCTTCTGCAGGCGCAGCAAATGAAAGTACTTGTCCACAAGATCTGTCTCAGTATATATAAAGACCGCCAGGCGAAATGCCGTGGACACCACGTCGCGGTACTGCTCCTTGCTGAGACGCTTAAAGTCAGGCCGTGTGGCGAGAAATTCCCCCACAATGTGATACTCCTCGTCCTCCTCCTCGGCATGCTCCAGAATAAAGTGCCAAGCGTCGCGTGGATTGTTTATAACTCTAAAATCGTAATATTTCCAAGTAGTAATTAATACAAATTTTAATCTTAAAGCTTACCCGCCATCCATGGTAAAGTCCATTATAGCCGGAAATACGTATTCGGCTGATTTAAGAAATAATCGAAATAAAATTGTGGCCTCTAGCATGGGTATTAAACCGATTCGATAGCCCTGACATTCAAGCTTATGCTTTTCCGCATCGGAGTCAGAGCACTCCTTGGAGCAGTAGGTCTTGTAACGACAGTGATCGCAGGTATAAAGTAATTCCTGATGCGTTTCACACAGACTGCAGTTTAGGAACGGTGCACTGAACTGAAAGAAGAGGGGATCCTCCACTAAAACTATAGCCCCTTTGGGAATAACACTTGAGGCCAAAACAGTGGCGGAATTATTAGCAGACTTTGGGCTGTAATACATATATTTTAGGCAATTTCAATAAATTAAGGTATTAAATAAAAATTAAGCTTACACATATTTACAGGCCTTGCTGGCGTAGGGAATTTTCCTGCCAAACTTATAACCAAGAAACGGCTCAAAGACCTTGCGAGCCGTGTTCTTAAAAAGCTCTACATTCCTGGAGGATTGGTTGATTTTCTCCTCATAAAGCTTTAGAACCGACAAAGTGCTGGCCATTTCTTTGATACAATAATAAATAACAATAACATTTAGAATCAACTTTACAAAAGGTTCAACTCTTTATTGTACTCACCACTGTTTTCAGATATGGAAGCCTTATCTGTAAAAACATTAATTAGTATATACAATATATTTAGGGTGTTAGTGTACCAATTAGCTTCTTCACATAAGCCAACTTGTCCCTGGCCAGTTGATATTTTCTCAATATATACAGGCAAATGCACAAGTAGATCTCAGAGACTATGGTTCCCTCCGTTGTTTTAAGGGCGACCGGCAACGATTCGTAATATAGCAGGTCATTGCAGGCGATCTACGGACAAAAGGTACATATGTGCGTGCATCCATCATTAGTAGATTAATAATTGATTAGACCTGCAGATAGTATAAATTGTTTACCGCATGCTCGCAATTCTTCAGGTAGACCACACTTCTGGCCAAGATCGCATCCACGAATGAAGTCGACTCACTGGGTCCCCGGCAAATGATTTCGTTTAAATTTAGCAAGGTCTAAAAGTGGTACTACATAAATTAAACGATCTGAACAAAAGGAAACAGCCTACAGACCTGTTTCATCACATGGGTGTCTTTCAGCTTCAGGCACTTTTTGGAAATCGCCAGGCAACTTTCAGCGTTCTCGGCAAAGTCCTTGAATGCCGCATCAGTTTCCTTACGCATGATCTTCAGGAACAGTTCACACTCTCTAGAATTACAAATATGTGTTAATGTTTGATGAAATACAATGGTAAGTGAAGTATAAACAAAAAGACATTAAACCAAGTCGTCGCGATAGGACGCGTGTCGTCGAACAAAAGCCTTGTTACTTACATTAGGTTGCGAGGACACATGATAAGGGTCATAGTGTCATATTCCGAGTCCTCGGGAGAAGGGTCCTCCACAATATACAATGGTATCCTACGCATAATTCGTAGTTAATTTAGATATTTCACGAGAACTTGCAATTTTCAAGCTCTCGCGCTAGAAAGTGTGACCGAATCTGTGAGCGATAGAAAGTGTGACCGAATCTGTGAGCTATACAAATACCGTTTATTGTTGAAAGCGCATTTCCTAGGAACTTTGTTATTGTAAATGAAATAAATTTAAATAATACGTTTGTTTAATTTTCAATTTCAGAACAACTTTAAATAATTTTATAAACCAGCAGAGGAATTTTTCCTAATTTTTCAGAGCCTCAAAACAAAATTGCTATAATAATAGCATAATAGATAAAAGTGCCAGAAAGGGACAGAAAATATCTCATTAAATGTCTCGCTCTCTCTCATCTGAGTACATGTCATTTCGGCCAATTAATTAATTAATTAATTAATTTTTTAATACATAGGCGGTGTATCGTCCAACTATCGCGATACTTTGGTAATATTTTCAGTGGCAAGGGAATACCCTGATTAAATAAAATTTAAGGTCATATCATTCTAGAAAAGAACTAGTTCTTTTACAGACCATCACTATTATTTCAGAGCCCCAGCATGGGAGATACTTTTAGTAAATAAAATCTTAAAATATGGGCAAAACCTCCAAGGATAAACGGGATATTTACTACCGACAGGCTAAGGAGGAAGGCTGGCGTGCCAGGAGTGCTTTTAAGCTCCTTCACGTGGACGAAGCCTACGGTATACTTGATGGTAAGCTTAACGTGGTGGTCCCACTCCTTTCGGCTTTAAATATTTTATAAACTTTAAAACAGGCGTCCAGCGGGCGGTGGATCTGTGCGCCGCTCCTGGCAGCTGGTCGCAGGTGCTGTCCCGGAAACTATACGATCCCTGTCAAACGGACGACGAGAAGGCCGCCGTGAAGATCATTGCCGTAGACCTGCAGGCTATGGCTCCTATCCGGGGCGTTATCCAGCTACAGGGCGACATCACCAAGCAGTCCACTGCCGAAGCTATAATTGGTCATTTTGGTGGGAATAACGAGGAAAAGGCGCAGCTTGTGGTCTGCGACGGTGCTCCGGATGTCACCGGTGTCCACGAAATGGACGAATACATGCAGCACCAGCTCTTGGTGGCAGCCCTCAGTATTGCCACCTGTGTGCTGGAAACTGGCGGCACCTTTGTGGCCAAGATCTTCAAGGGTAATGCCACCTGGCTGCTTAGCTCGCAGATGCAAATATTCTTCAAGAAATTTGACATTTACAAGCCGCCCAGTTCGCGTCCATCGAGCATAGAAGCGTTTGTAGTGTGCTCCGAGTTCTGCCTGCCCGCCGGCTACATTCCCCAGGTGATTAACACGGCTCGAGATGATATCAGAGTGCTGGCACAAAAGACTGGATCCGATGTCAACCGCCGTCTAGTGCCCTTCATCGCCTGCGGCGATTTGGGCGGTCTGAGCGATAGCTCTGGAGATCGATCTGAAGCTTCAGAGGATTCGAAAGCGGTAAGAGCTGCAATTTAAGGTGTGTTTATGGTATTTCTTACTAATTGTTAAATCCACAGGACGTGCAATATGCCTACGATGCTGTTATGAGTGATGCATTTTATCCCTTGGAATTCAAGGACATCATAAAAGCGGTCTTTGACGAACAATTGCAAATTAGCTAAATTTGTAAAAATAAAATATCAGTTTTAATATATTTAAATGTCACGTCTTTGTTTGCCTAAGATGGAATATAAACAACACTTACTTTAACCTATGTAATGTCCTTAATCCTTAACACTAAATTATTTTATTGGGTGTGCATTTTGTCATTTAAGCAACAGCTTTCGCTGTTCGATTTCTAAGAGTTTCTTCTTTAATTCGATTTTTTCCGCCATCAACTGCTCGATGGCGAGGTGGTGCCGCTTGTCCTCATACAATTTCTGCTTGTACAGGACACAGAACTCGTTAAGGGCGCTGCTTGTGGCATCGTTGACAATGCCAATATTATTGCTAATTTTCTCCAGTAGCAGTGTTTCTTCGTCGGTTCGACTCGCTGCCAACGCGGCACGTTTACTGGACTGCAGGTAAAGAGGGTCTATGTCAGCTTTGGTTTCCTCCGGCTCATAAACGAAATCGGTGGAGGCGTTCAGGGCATTAGTGTCATCCTCCGGAACCACATCCTCGACATCGTCCACATCAAACTCGGTGGCGGAGTGGTCATCGTTCATCTCGTCGTCATCGGAAACCTTCATGATGATTTGGCTAACATCCTCGTTGAGGCGGCACAACGTGGCTATTGTTTCCTCTGACGAATTGAGACTGGTACCAAAGGGGACATTGTGCATCTCATTCTTCTCCACCTTCTTCAGGATGAACCTCTTCCAGTCCTTCAAAGCCTGTAAAAACGCAAAAGAGTGAGCAAAAAGGGTGAATGTTATTCAGAGGCGAAGGATATCCCACCTTCTTCCAGGTGGCCACGTCCTTTCGCGGGGGTCCATGACGATTCAGGTCTGAGGTGAGCTGCTCCCACAACGACTCCAAATTGCTACGCGTTTCCCACGTCGGGTTCTGCAGCAGCCGCGGATGCTTCTTTACGAACTCCAGCAGGATCACCTCCTGCGTCGAGTTCCGAGGCTTGCCCTTATTCCGGTCCATGGCGCTACTGCTACCCGTCGTTTGATATTTGTATTTGTGGTTCTGCGACAGGGGAGACGTTGGGTGCATCCTGTTCATGTGTTTGCTTAGATTGGTGGTGGTCGTCTTGTAGGACAACTTTGCCTTGCAGATGTTGCACAATGCATAGGTGTCGTCCACAGCCCTGAAGAAACACCAAATTTCACTCGTTTTTCGCTTCATTTAAGCTTCTTCCACGGGTTAAATAAGTTGTTTTGGAAAATAATCAGTCTTCTCAAAAAGAACCACTAATTTAGGGATGTGCTAGGAGCAAACTAACCGATAGTTCGGAACTGGTTCAGGATATCGCCTGCCCAGTGATTATATGGGGTAGTCTTTGCAGTAAATAATAAAATTTTAAATATTTCAATTTATTTTTATTTAATTATTAAGGGTAATATGCTCTAGATGTCGAAATTGGTATACCCTTGCATTTTGAATCAGGCGTTGAATTTGAAATCGACCATAACTAAGGCTAAAATTTATTAATTTCCATTAGCAAAGCTTTTATGTGGTGGTTATTATTATTTATTAATTATTATAAATATTTTTTTTTTATTTTTTTTAAATTAATTGTTTGCTTTAAGGCCTTCATATACCATTAAGAAGACCTAAGGTACATCATATGGAATTTAAAAAGATTTCTTAAATTTTCAGTTATAAGTGAAAATCAAAAATAAAAAATTATTTAACTCGACCATTAAATTAAAATTTTTTAAAAATTCTAACATTGTCTGTTTTAAAATTGTTAATTCTAATAAAATGTTTGAAATATTTGTGATTTTGTTTGTCAGATATATATATACATATGATGTAAAGGGTCGGAGATGACTCCTTCACTGCGATAGCAAAATAATTTCGAACAAAAACCTAATTGCATTTTTTTCTTTTCTAAGTTTAATTTTAATTTTACAGAGACAAAGACTTAAAAGCTTTATTTAATTAACTTTAGTTACAATTAATTAATAAACTGCAATCGATAGCTGCTCTTTCGACAGTGGTATCGATAGCTGCCCGACCGGCCATCGCTAGGTCACACTGGTGACAACTTGTCACTGACAAGTCATGATAATTTTTTTTAAAGCAATAGTTTTTCGCCATGGATGACTCGTTTTTCGGCTTCGATACAACTATACCGGTGAGCAAGGGGCGCCTCCACGGGTGTAGTTTTATGGGGAAAGAACTCTGGCCCGGCGGGAGCGGCATTTGAGCGGAGATTTTTCTTCGAAACAGCCTCTTCGTGTGCGCTTTTCACCTCCGGAGGTTTCGCAAAAGGGGGCAATCGAAGGCCAGCGGGGGCCGTGGATGAGCGTGATTTAAATGTATTTGTATCAATTGCATCCCCAGGACGAGGACGGTGGCGACGGGCGCATTGCGGAGGAGGAGTATGATGCACTGAACGACGAAACCTTCGGATCGGCGATAAATGGCGACTGGGAGGAGGCCCACGAGACGATGGTGCGCCTCGGCGGCAATGGCGAGCGGGTACGCAAGCGGCCCGCGGACGCGTCTGCTGGCGGGAGCGCGGATGTGGATTTTCCCGACCATGGCAATGGAGCCTTTCGGCACCAGAACCTGCTGTCGTCCGGTCCGTCGTCCAGCGGCTCTACACCGGCCCCGTTCAATGCCCCCTTTAGGCAGGCGCGCCATATTGGCGATTCCGACCTGGAGTTGAACCTCTCCTCGATGAAGCTGGACGACATGGACCTCTCCACATTTGCCGACAGCGAGGCCAGTGGTCTGAGCAATCGGATCAATCTGGACTCTGCCGTCTGGGCGTCGCAGCCATTTCCGAACAACCAGCCACTCTTTCGAGAGCCCCTGCGCAGCGCCTTCAAGCCGCAGCAGCCGCACCAGCACCAGATGAAGCCTCCGCCGGAGACTAATGCCAACTTCCCGCTGCACCACCTGCCGCCGCCACCATCGCAGCAGGCCGGACCGAAGATCACCACTCTCGAGGACATTGAACGCAATATGATTATCCAGCAGGCAATGCCCAAGCAGCAACAGCAACAACAGCCGCAGCAGCAGCAGCATCACCATCAACAGCCAGCGGAGCGAAAGATGTTCGATGACTTCAGCCTGAGCAACAGGCAGCAGGTGGCCACACCAACCATGATGCATCAGCAGCAGAAGCAGCCCCCGCAGCAGCAGGCGTTACAACAGCAGCAACACAAGGGTAAGCAAGCAATTTGTGTGCTTTTTAGTTGGAAAAACATTGAAACCAAATATAAATATTGAGTCTCCTCTTCAAGATCCAATTTCTGGCTAATATAAACATGAAAATTTCGATTCACAGCACCTCCTGGCTTCTTGGGAACGCCGCAGACCTCTCCACCCAGGCCAAATTTGGGCTTCCCCGGTCCCCATCAACTGCCCGAGCTGCTCCCGACACCGCCGTCGCAGCAGCAACTAAACGGCATGGGTGGCAATCGAGCGCCTCCCGGTTTTATCTATCCGCCGGGTATGCCCGGCAATATGCCCCAACTGCCGCAGCATCCGCTGATGCCCCAGCACTTGCCGCCCAACTTTCCGTTGCCCGGCGGCAACCAGCGCCCACTGCCCAATCCGCACGCCCTGCCCACGGCTCTGAACAACTTTGCCATGCATCCGAGCTTCAATGCAATGCGCGCCGCTGGCCTCCATCCGGCGGCCTTCATGCAGCCGCCACATCCGCACCAGATGCAGCAGCCGCGGATGCCGCCGCACCCACTACAGTCGGCCAATAGCCTGCTCGGCCAGCAGCCAAACTCCATGTACAACATGTTTAACATGAGGCTGGTGCAGGAGATCCAGCAGAACCATCCGCTGCTCCAGCAGGCTGCCGTGGCCCGGCAGATGCAGCAAAGCCGTGCCGGCTCCATGATCAGCGACCGCCAAAAGAACCAGATGCAGCAGCAGCAGCAGCTCGGTCGGCGTCCGGATGGTAACTATCCATTGGAGGAGTACGATGAGTACGCGAACCTGATGAGTACCCGTGACAAGCACTGGCTGATTGGGATCCAGCTGTCGCAGTTGAACACGGACACTCCGTACATCGACGATTACTACTTCACGGTGCACAGGGAGCGCAAGGCTCAGCAGAACGGGCAGATGCGCAACAGCCAGGCGCACAAGGACAACCAGCTGAACCATCCGCTCACCCAGCCGCGCGGCCATGCGCAGCTCATCCTCGTCCAGCTGGGCAACAAGAATGGAACACGCAATGGCCATGGACGCGAGCGCCGCAACTCGGAGAACACCAGCAGCACGGGGGGAGGCAGCACGAACAATGGGCCTGGTGGCAACAACAACAACCTGACCGGTTACATCTTCTCGCCGTTGAAATTTGAGAATTCGCTGGGTAAGCTGCAGTATGGCAGTGTGACGGCGCCGCGCAAAATCATAGACGCCGACATCATGGGCGGCGAATCGAGCACAGGCACTGATGCCACCGCTACGTCCTCCACCAGCACGAACCCCAAATCCAATGCAGGAACTCCACTGCTGCCCACGGCAAGCAGCGAAGTCAATCCGAGCAGCATGCGAAAGTCTCGTCACATTTTGCTGTTGATCGAGACGCTGTACCGCTATCTGCTCAAGCTGGAGGATCTGGAGAGCCCCGAGGTCATGGCCACCATAGAGCTGAAAAAGAAAAAGGAGGCCGAGCGTATCGCAGCCCTAGAGCAGCTGGAGTTGGCCAATAAAACGGCCGAAGAACGGGCCGGCGAGTCAGCCAATCCGCAGACCATGAATCCGCAATTAAAGAACAAGTTCAACTACGAGGTGGAGACGAGGTCGGCTCTGGTCAATAAATTAAGGGCGGGTCTGGCCTTTGACAAGGTGGTGTCCATGATGAATGTGCGCAAGGGAAAGGTGAGTTGTGGAAAATATTGAAAAGTAAAAGTATGGTAAAAGGAAAAAAATTACTTTATCCTTGTAGATTCTTCTCCGTCGCATTATGCCCTTTATTGCGGACCAAAGCGTTTGCTGGACAGTTTGGAGCGGCGTCTTCTGTTCGCTCCAGACCGTTGTGAAGAAGGACAAGGACGATGTTGAGGGACTCTTGTACGCACTCTATCCAGAATTTAAAAAGCACATCAGCAAGGCCAGTTTCGAGAACCTAGTGAGCATTTCAGCAGCCATCACGCTGAACGACAAGAAGCTGACGGGCATCTTCTGCAGTCGCGTAAGTTATCCCCTACTTTCGTTTGCTAAAACGTACCAACTGATTGCTTCGCTTATAGTTCGGAATCCTTTCGCTGGTTGCCCTTATACTGCGCGCCGAAGAATTATATGTTTCCCGAACGGACTCCACCCTCATCGAGGAAAACTGGCAGAGGTGGCGAGAATTTTTGGCACAGGTAGCGTCCTGCCTTAATCGCACCATTCAGAATCAGACCATCTCGGCGGCCATCGAGTCGGATGCGATTCAACCGCTAATGGACCACTTTGAGCGGTTCAAAGACCTAAAGCTGGACGCTCTCTTAGCGTTAATAACCGAAGCCAGGCATCAAATCGATTAGGTTGCGTTTCTAGCCTTTTATTTCACCTGATCGGGTGGATTTCAGATAATTGTAAAATTTATGTAGTCGAGTTCAGTTTGCTTTACTCAACTACGCATATGTTTGTATAAATTATGTATCCAATACTTGCATATGTACCGATATGTACGACCATGTTTACTTGAAAACATATTTGCTGCTACAGGGTATACAAATCTCACGCGGAAAATGAGAGAGTACTTGGCGGCGACGGTCAATAAACTTTGATAATAGTTTGTTAGAAACGTTATTTTATCCGAAATTATGTGCACACACACACACACACACATTGTATAAGAGACAGAGAAGAGAACATGTTTTATAAATAATATATATCGAATGGTAGGTTTTGCTCATTGTACATACTATATCATTTCGTATTTGATAAGAAGTACTTTTCCGGCATTTTCTTTAGAGATTTATTATGATAATCCCCCCTATATCATTCTGATAATTTTCCTACTTTGTCATCGAATTGAAACAATAACTAAAGGACTTTCACTATAATTTGTACGCCTCGAACGGAGGACGAAACTATAATATATATCTACAACTAAAACACTTTTTAGCGCCGATCTACAGGCAACCATTAATAGCTATTTACTTTCCTGGTATTTGTAAATATCGGTTTTATGAAATTTCTCCTATACGTATAATACATTTTGGGTTTCATTGAATCAAATTCTAATCATAATCGAGACATTCAGCATAAATGTGTACTAAATAATTAGCATTGTGAGTGGTGCCAGTCGAGAAAACGTGTTTATTACAACAAAATGTTCAAAATTGTGATACATTTTGACTTTTTAACCTAAACGAGAGACGAAGATGGTCGGAAAACAATTAGTGTAACACAAAGAAAATTTCAAATTAGAAAAAGAAAAAGAAAAGAAAAAAACCAACAAAAAAAATGCAATTTTCGTAAACCTTTTGTAACGCAACGGATAGATATTTGTTGTAAGAATCCGTTGTGAAACATTTTCATTTTATTTCGTTTATTTTTAGTTTTATTCCTTCTTTTTTTTTATCATTTTTGACCATTGTGCTTAAGTATATATTTTTTAAAAATTGAATTCATGTTTGTATCTACAATGGTAATACCATTCGATTGCGCAAGATCAAGAGTCAAAGTACGATAGCTGTTTAAGAACGTAAAAGCATATACAATAATTATTGTAGATTAATTTGTATTTATCAACTGAAACAAAACAACAACAAAACACTTTCAATTTTTTTAACTTAAATATGTTTGCAGATTGAAAAACCAACTTTTAAAATTCATATGATTTCAAGGAGTATAATAAATAAAGCATACCATTTCACAGAACACACCGAAACCAAACAAGGTCTTTTATATGGAATACAGTTTATATCGGAGAAGATAACGAAATATGAAATATTTATTTATATTTCTTCGAAGAAAGTAATACGGCAAGAAAAGGGATAATTCTTAGTGCTAGCTCAGGTTCTGGATTTCGCGGATTTGGTTTATTCTATTTTCTTTATATATCCCATAAAATTATAAAAATCTAAATCTACAAGTATTACAAAACGAATACTAATACTACAAAACTATAACTAATATTTTTTAAAGCTCGAAGTCTTATTTTTTGATACGTTTCAAGAACTTTTCTTTGGGTAATAATAATTACAATTACATCCATATGAACAATTGTAAACGACCGCGCATCATGCTTATCACAGCCAGGGGCTGCTCCATCGCATCAATGGAGAGCGGTGACAGACCGTGCTTTGTGTCTGTCTGCGTTTTGTTTTTGGCGCAGAATCAAGCGTCGAAGTGTCGGCTGTCGGCAGTTGGCCCGTCGTCAGTAAGGGACATTTTGTTGGGCGGAGGCGCCAAAGTGCGTAACAAGTGGCGGCGGCGCGCTCGAGAATTGTTGCAAATTTCTGAGTCGGCGACGCCAAACCACGGCGGCACGGCGACGGTCACCAAGACGACAACTTGTCGGCAGCAGTGCCAGTTCCCAGCGCCCAGCTCAAAGGGATGCGAAGCCCACGCACCCATGCCCAACCCCACACAGCCACATGCCAGCAGCATTTTGTACACTTGGAAAACGGAGGTAGGTGGAATTAGGATTTACAAAGTTTTTATATTTTGAAATGAATATATCCTTGCGGTGTATTATAAATTAAGACAAAAGCTTGAAACGCAGGGAAGAAGTCAATTTCGACCCCATAAACCATATATATAATATTATTGATCAGCATTAACAGGCGCGTTTTTATAGCCTAGCGAGAGTGTACACATTTCGTCTTCCCGAAATTAGTTTCCTTTCTTTTTATACCCTTGCAGGGTATTATAATTTCAGTCAGAAATTTGCAACGCAGTGAAGGAGACGTTTCCGACCCCATAAACCATATATATTCTTGATCAGCATCAACAGGGGAATCTTTCTAGATATGTCAGGAAGAAATCAATGTTTTGGCCATTTTTTCAAAATTTTATAAGGGGTTACATCATTAAAATTTTTGATTTTGATAAAAAATTGAATTTTCAAAATTTTTAAATGAAGTATGCAGATTTATTAAGTGTAGAAAATCTTGCACAGAACAGTTTCCCGACTTAAAATTTATGCTCTTTTGGCCGAGTTATGAAATTTTTAATTTAAAAAAAATCAACAAGTTTTTAAATATAAAAAATCCGATTTTATAATACAAAATAATATTTTTCCAAGTCAAGGAATCATTTCCGACCCCATAAACCACATATATTCTTGATCAGCATCAACATGCGAATCTTTCTAGACATGTCCGGAAGAAATCGATTTTTTGGCCATTTTTGTGAAATTTGATAAGGGGTTACATCATTAAAATTAGCAAAAATGGCCAACAATTTTGATTTCTTAAAATTTTAAATATGGTATGCAGTTTTTTTAAATTAATAAAAACTAACACAAAACTGCTTTCCGAATCGAAATTAATGCATTTTTGGCTTAGTTATGATATATTTTAATTGTTACCTGCAAGGGTATACAAACTTTGCCTGGCCAAAGTTAGCTTTCTTTCTTGTTTTAAGTATATTATAATTAAATTAATTTAAATTATAATACCCTTTAAGGGTATAAACATTCGTTATTCCCCCAAGTTTTTGGCGCCAAAAGTATGACGTTATTCATCGATTCCCAGCATTTTCTGCAAGTGTAACCAAAGGCTAGACTTAGACAGACGATTGCGGCGACCAGTCGCCCGGCGATGCTTCTTCGGCGACACCGACAATGCCACGACGACGACAACACGCGACAGGACTCTGTCGAGGAGCGGAGCGGAGCAGACAGTGCCGCAGTTCTGGCCAGGATAGTACACAGCCCCGGACGGGACAGGACACTGGCGGATGCGGATACGCAGAACTTTGATTTGCGAACGGGCCAAGTGTGCGCCACTGGGCGCCGTTATTATTGCCACCATTGGCGCGCCAAACGCCGCTGCTCTCACAATTAGATGCGAAAATAGCCGGCGCGTCGATGATGACGAGTTATTGTCGCGTCTATCTGGTCGTTGTTTTTGTTGACGACACCGCCGCCGATGGGGGGGGAAAATGGGGGAAGGGGACAAAGGATGGGGACAGAAGGTTGAAGACTTCTCCCTTTGCAACAACACATTATAGCACATTAAAATGTGGGTGAACCAGGATCTGAAATGATCCCTGCCATCTGCTTCAAAGGATGTCAAATGAGTTTTTATTATAAACAAGGATCAACTGACAAGTTACACTTAAAATACAATTATTTCAGATCACTAAGACTGGATCTAATATAGGTAAAAAAAAGTATTTTAGTTGAAAATATCCCAAAGAGTTTGGTGCCTGTAAACTATTCCAATGTGGCGTATACGTAATTTAGAAGTACATTTTGACATACATTAATCTTCATATTTTATCAAAATAATTATATAAAATCAATTTCAATATTTAAAAATTTTTTAAATGCATATGTAAACATATTCAAGTTTTTTTAAATCGTTATTTGTTTTTTAAAAGTCCCCAGCCCTTTTCTTATTGTACATGCATAAAATAGACCTGGCCAAGAAAAGCCTTGATTAACTTGACGTTCGACCTGGTTATATTTGATTTAACAGCTTAATTACCGGTTAATGAGAGTCGCTGTTTGGATTTCTCCGCCACTTGCCAAGGGGTCGTCGTCGTGCACAGTGAGGGTGGGGGAAATGTAAACTTTCCCTTCCCATTTGGAACTAGGGCTTGCTGTGCGGTTTAGGCCAACTTGGGCCGCCAGTCGCCATCGTCAGACGCCGGCAGCCAGCATTTGAAAAACGAAATGGCGCGCAGATTGGTTTCGGCTTAGACACCACTGCGACTACGACTAGACTAGACTAGACGCCAACTAAAAATTTATGTACTTGCTCCGCTATGGTTTTTGCAGTCCCTCAATTTCTTTCAATTTAATCGGGTTTCTTATTCTGGTTATTGTGTAAGTATGAGGATGTTAACAAGACATTTATTAATCAAGATAATCGCAGAGAGATTAGGTTAGATGTGTAATATAGGTTTGACCTAGTAAGAGAAAAATATTCATATGAATGAATCCATCTTTTGTGACTTGCTATTATAAATTAAAATATATATAAACAAATTCAAAAAAGGCAAGAAATATTTGTAAACAAAATATAAATAAATTATTTAATGTTTTATAACCTAGATAATTATTTAATATAACTAATCCCAACACAACTAGAAATGCGTAATGCCCAAACCTACATAAATTCCATAATGAAATATCAAATTATTGAAAAAACATTATAACTCAATTCCAAGATGCCGCCAGCTCCGGTAGCCAAAACCAAAACAAACAAAAACCCAAACAACTAATGTGCCCCACAGAAAAAGCAACCGGGGAAAGACAATAAACTCGGATAACCAGCCATACATATGCATGTGCCAGTGCCAGTGGCGGGCCAGTATGGGTGCATGAATAGCCGGAGTGGAGACTACACTGACAATGAGTCAGAAGTCGGGACGCGGACGAGTGGCGTCGGCGTCCAAGGCGGACTCCAACTCGCAAGCTCGCTTCAGACGACGGCGGCGACGGCGCCTTGTCCAATGATTCTTCCGTGCCGCCGGCGAGTCCGAGTCCGCGTCCGTGCGCAGTACTACAAGTCCCAAGTGCGCACCCGTATCCGTGGCTATAAAAGGACGACTCCTGCCACGGACAGGCGCTTAGTTGGCTTAGAAATGTGCCACAGGACACGTCGGGCTACATCGGTAAAGTTCAAACGCGCGCCATAACAATAGTGCATTCAAAAAGGAACAAAACATTACAAATAATTATTACAAAGAGTGCAATTTATTAAACAGACAAGAGGAATTACATAAAAACTACCAAGATAATCAATGACAAATAAACCAGGTTAGTCAAGTTTTCAATCAATAAAAAGATAATTATAAACTTAATGGAATATAAATGTAAATATTTGTATATACTTACAAATGTTTAAGAAATATTTAAGAACTCTACAAGTAAAAAAAAACAAAGTGGAGTTTTCTAGTTCTTCTTAAAATATTTAAAAATACTTGTGGTTTTTTAGGAATATAAACTATCTTGGTATTTCCATTTTATATTAAAAAATGCATAAATAATTACCAATAAATGGTCAAATACCATCAGGAAATAAGCTAAATTATTCTCTTTGAAACATAAAACTTAACTATTACCAATCTCTGCTCTGATATTCCCTTAACAAAGACCTCTGATCAAAATTAACAGGTAAGTCGATCTGGCTTTCGAGAGCTCAAAGGCCAGACAAATTCTTCCGACTTGAGGGAACAGGGACACACGCTACTCAGATTTATCTTCTTTGAATGAACTCTCAAAAATTAGCTTATGAAACTTAAAACCTAACCAAGAGCGAGAGAAACGGAGACATACGTGAATATCAATGAATAAAAAACCAACCTGCAACTCGTTAAGGTGAATACAAATCTCAAAGAGTTGCACAGGATAAGAAGATGTTGATGGAACGATGCTAAACTGGTTTTCCGCTCTGCCAGGAATTTTGTCTGTTTCGGAGGAAGTCGCTGCTGCTGATAGCCGATTGCAGAAGATGCGCCAAGAATGCGAATGAAGACGAGGATGAGGACTCTCAAGGATGAATGACCACCCAAGTGGGCCCCTGTCAACTGAACAATTATTCAGACAGCGAAAAAAGAGGGTCAGAAGATCAAGTACCATTACAGCTTATTAGCCTCGGCAGGTTTAGTCTTAAAGCAGTGTGGGAAATTTCGTAAATAAAGCAGATCCTAATCCCACCGATTTCTAGTCTTTCAAGATCATTTTTCGCTAGCCTCAAACCGTACTTCCGAGAATTCTGCAGATAGCAAATTATAGTTTTTTTTTTCCTTGCTGGAAAACATTCTGAATGACCCCGAATTCCACAGTTTGTCGGCATTTCCAAAAGATTTCTGTTCTGCCCGAAAAAAAACAAGGCCGAAACCGAAACCCGATACTTTCCCAGCATGCTAACGCGTTGACTGTGGGGCGAGTTAAGATTTCATAGATGACCATCTACTATGTATATACATAAGCCTTCCCACACACCTTGCCCATATTTATGCTAATCTACATAATACATATGTTCCACGTTATGCATTTGTACATACTATATGTATATGTCAGTTTTATGGAGCTAAGTTCTAAAAATGGGCACGTGTAGAATTATGACATTCGATACAAGATCTTTAGCTAAGCAGAGCGGCTAATATCAGATCATGTGAAATATTGTTCATTTATTTAAAAGAAACAAATATTTCGGATATAATTATGTTTTTATAACATATTGTAAAGGATTAACGGTCTTGAGATTAAGTTATACTTCATCATACTTTTAAATATAATCTTATAGCGAATATACCTAAATATAATCTTCATATTTGTATAAACTTTAACTAATTACCTTTCTGAAGTCATCTTAATTTTCAGTTTTTATAAGTGAAATCTAAATAATTAACCCTCAGCAGTAAACGAGTCTTCAAAGTTAGCTTGCCTGTCTTATTATTTGTTTAGCATTTGCGGAATGTCTTTGGTATCACAAGAAAATAATGTATTCAAACTCCTGCTGCTGTCTCGTCCGGAGGTGATGCCTCCACAAGACGGGGGCCTGGTGTCCGATCCCCATCCCAACACCGAAACCCCTTCCCAAGTCCTCGACTCTCGACTCTCTCGGTTATTTAACGCTCACGACGCCGGTTCGCGGCGATCGAATTCCTCCTGCGAAGAAGATCAGCGGTCGGCCGACAGTTCCACTCCACAAGTGGCCGACTGGGTTCTCCTGTTCCCGACCTGTTATTATCGTAATGACGGGAGCCTATTTGCTTTTGTGTTTTCGAGTCGTCCAAACGAGAGACAATTATGTAGTTTTGCTGGAACTGACGAACCAAGCAGGGTTCCTGCTGCAACGTGGCACTGAGAAAAACATTTTATACCTAAGAAAACATAATATATTGTATAAATTTTAACTAAGTAGTAAGCATTGATATTTTTTTTCTAGTTTCTTTTATTTTGGATTTCAGGACTTTCTTGCTTTATTTTATTAGTAAAAAGACATTTTTTCGCGCAGTGTTCGCTCCGATCCTCGCAGAGTGCGCTTGTGTGAGTGGGCACGCTGCAGGGGCGCCAGTTTGTATGGGCGTGCGTGTGTCCGTTTGTCTGTGGGTCTGGGCAGACATGGGCAAGGCAATTGCAACTGATATGCCCTTGATCACAACCATTCATCACATTTTGCGTCCACGAAGAGCGCGCTAAATGTGCCTTTGCTCCTCAGGTTTGCCGCTCTGGATTGGGAGGGAGTTAGGGTTTTTTTAGCGATATATACCGACGTATTTATGTGAGATACTTAAAAGGGGTCCATGTGCATTAAGGATTTGTGTTTAAATGCAAGATACTTTTCAAATTTTGGACCTGGAATAGAAAATATTTGCAGAAAATTATTAATATTTATTTTGTTAATTACCTAGATAGGTAAAGATATATCCTTAGATATCCTTAAAGATCCTTCAAAATTTGGTAAATCTGAGGTCAGGACGACTTAAAAAGTTGTCGAAGCGAATGAAGAATACAAACTTTACTAATTACCTCATTATTAAATTTTTTTCATCTTAAAAGTTTAAGATGAAAAAAATTTGCTATGCCACTACATGAAATCATAATAATTGATAAATTGGTTTGTATCTTTTTAAGTTCCAATGAAGGATAACACAGGAACACAAAATTAAACTTTGTGAAATTTCCACGAACCATTTCAAGTTTTCCATGATATTTGGGTGCTCCTGAGTAAAAGTCCCATACAAAATTATTTTCCATCACCTACAGGTTCCGCGGTATACCTAAGAATACAAAAAACCGATGTTTGCCGACATTTTGAATTACGTGGCCTATATAATTGGACTTACCTTTATTATTTTCGGTAGNATGAAAAAACAATTCTGAGAATTAAATCTTATATGGAACTAATTTTAAATATTCATTGAATCTATTGTTCATTGTATTCTTTAATTTCGGTTTAAAGCGTTTTCATGAGGATATTTTATTGGATTTATTAAACGAATAAAACCGCTTTTTTGGTTTAATTATCTTCTCCTATTTTCTGTCAAAATTCAAATAAGTCAAGGCAACCTATAGAATGCGAGTAAATATGTATCTTTTTATATATAATATAAATTTAGATTTATATTAAATAAAAAGGTCTTCGCTTGCTACTAAGCTGTCTTAAAAATGTTATGTTCGGAAGACATTTTTATTTAATATAAATCTAAATTTATATTATATATAAAAAGATACATATTTAAATATTTAAAATTAGTTCCATATAAAATTTAATTCTCAGAATTGTTTTTTCATCCCAGAAATGTTGAAAATTTTGGGAGTTTCAACTTTGGCGTCGAATTCCAAAGACATGGGCAATGGTCCACGATTGGGACTATTTTTTAGTAGTGCCGTGATGTATTGAGAGTAGGTCCTACCGAAAATAATAAAGGTAAGTCCAATTATATAGGCCACGTAATTCA